>CAUYLG010028332.1:0-20640 GCA_963573385.1 Cacajao melanocephalus | reverse complement strand
ATTTTTCTCAGTATCACATTACACCTATTTTAAAAGTGACCACATAATTGGAAGTAAATCACTCCTCAGCAATTGCATAGCATTTCACAGGTTTAAATAAAATATTGGTTGGCTGCTTGCTTGTTATTTTCATCTCTTATTCCTTCCTGTCTCCATTGTTAAGCACCATTATTGGCATAAAAGAGGTTTTTAATACCCATTTTTAGACTGCATTCTAGCCTGGGCAACAGAACAAGAATCCTGTTCTCTCTCCCTCTTTCTCTTTCTTTCTCTCTTACATTCTTTTTTTTCTTTCTTTCACTCTCACTTTCTTTCCTCTCTTTTTCTTTCTTTCAAAAAAAAAATATCTATATATATCTATATATATCTATATATATATATCTCCTATACTCCCATATACTTGGGATAATCTGGAAAATACAGTGGTCACTAAATCAATTCCTAAATCAGTGTATTGAAGAGATATTTGCACTCCCATGTTTGTTGCAGTACTGTTCACAATAGCCAAGATTTTGAAGCAATCTAAGTGTTCATCAACAGATGAATGGATAAAGAAAATGTGGTACCTATGCACAATGGAGTACTATTCAGCCATAAAAAAGAACGAGATACAATCATTAGCAACAACATGGATAGAACTGAAGATCATTGTGTTAAGTGAAATAAGCCAAGCACAGAAGGACAAACATCTTATGTTCTCACTTATGTGTGGGATCCAAAACTCAAAACAATTGAATTCATGGGGATAGAGAATAGAAGGATGGTTACCACAGGCTGAGAAGGCAGTAAGGGGTTGGGGGAGATGGAGATGGTTAATGGGTACAAAAAATAGTTAGAGGCCAGGTGTGGTGGTTCACACCTGTAATCCCAGCACTTTGGGAGGCTAAGGTGGGTGGGTGGTGAAACCCCATCTCTACAAAAATTATAAAAATTAGCTGGGCGTGGTGGCATGTGCCTGTTGTTCTAGCTACTCGGGAGGCTGAGACAGGAGAATCACCTGAACCCAGGAGGCAGAGGCTGCAGTGAGCTGAGATCGTGCCATTGTACTCCAGCCTAGGTGACAGAGCGAGACTCTGTCTCAAAAAAAAAAAAAGTTAGAAACAATGAATAAGACCTAGTATTTAATATGACAACATGGGGACTATAGTGAATAATTCAATTGCACATTTAAAAATAGCTGAAAGGTATAACTAGCTTGTTTGTAACACAAAGGATAAATGCTTGAGTGGATGGATACCCAGTTTTCCATGATGTGGCTATTATTCATTGCATGTCTGTACCAAAAAAATCTCAAATACCACATAAATATATACACCAAATATGTACCCACACAAATTTAAAAAACAAGAATTCCTTATTGATTGACCTGAAACTGTTTCAGTGATTAAGAGCTTGAAAAATATTTTATTTTAGGATATAAGTATTAGACGAGGAGAAGGGCAGATCATTGGACAAAAACAGCATTGTATAAGCCACTGTATACTTCCTTTGAAGGACTGTGTAAACATTAAAGGACATTTTAACCGACAGCTCAGAGGTGATTTGGAGAGGTGCATAGAAGAGTTAAATAGCAGGCTTGATGCTGCTATCCTTAGAACATCTGCTTGCAAGGTTGGCCCTTGGCTGACACTGTGGACTTGACTGGTGAGAAGTTTCCTATGGTGATATAAAACTTTCCCTAAGTGACAGTAGCTTAATGGGCCTAAAAACTTTGTACAATGTGGTTTATGCTGAGCACCTGCTTTCCTTTTGGGAATCTGGAATTTGTTATACGCTAAGTAGAGGGTGTTTCCATCACCAGTCCTCAAAAAAAATACCTCGGGCCTTGGGTCTCTAATGAGCTTCCCTATAGACAACACCTTGCAACTGCTGGCACAGCTAATCGCTGGAGGAATAAGCATGTCCTGTGTGACTCCACATGGAGAGGACTCTGGAAGCTTGGACCTGGTTTCCTCCAGATTTTATCCTATGAGCCTTTTTACTTTGCTGATTTCTCTTTGTATCCATTTGCTGAAATAAATCTTAGCTCTATGACTATATCTGATTGGATGTGCTTCCTCCAACAACTGCTTTCTTCTTGGACAATTTATCAAGACTCTCAGAAACCCATCTCATTTGAGAATGAAGGGATATAAACACAGCACACTCACCTCGCCTTTCAAGGCTACTATTCAAACGCCGTTCAGCCGTCTCTAAAAGCTGCTTGCAGGTTTTCCAGAGCTGGCACTGAGAGCAAGCTAGGTCAAACGCAGCCATGGCAGGGGGACTGAGGTCTTCCAGAACCTCTCTCAGGGGAGCAGTGGGTTCCATCAGAGCCGTGTTTATCCAAAAGTCCTCCTGGAGCGTGAGGATGGGCTCTCCAGAAGTGCTGAGCAGCTTGTCGGTCACATCAGAGATAGAGTAAAACACCATTCCTGGCCACCCAGCAGTGAAATAAAAAGCAAGGGGTTAAAAGGATTCTCACTACAACTTTTATTAGGCAAAGTAGTTATTTAAAAAATGTTTGAGGTTCATCTGCACAGGGTATCTTCTATGTATAGTAGTACTATCATTACAGCCCATGCTTGTAGCTTCAAAACAGTAGCATGACAGGAAGACCAAGAGAAACTCAAAGAGTGGTCCAGATGAGGGAGGGCTTCTTCCAAATGGGGTTTCAAAGTAGGTTCAGAAAGAATGAGGTAGATCTGTGTGTGCTCATCAGAAAAGATCTCTAGAACACATCGCTAAAAAGCAAGGTAGACTGTAGTATTGTCCTAGGAGCCTATTTATATTTAAAAAAAGGATGTGTATATGTTCTTGTGAATAGGCAAAGAAAATTTCTGGGATAATATATAGGGAGCAATATGTGATGGTACCTTGGGATGTAGAGCCTAGGTCAGTAAGAGTTGTGAAAATGTGAAACATGATTCCAGCTTCAAGAAATAATGAAACGATGGGCTCTTTTGCAGTGCATCCAAGGTTGGGAAATTGAGACCTGTGAATTCTAGGGCTTACATTTTAATATCCAACTTCACTTTATAGAACAGTAAAATAATATGCTTTATCCCTGAATAATTACGTGGGAAGGAAATAAACTCCTAACCATTTCCTGAAGCCAGAGACAGTGGCCATTAAAACACAGGTTAAAAATAGCATTTATAGGCTTCAGTTTATATCACATAGGATAAGCTTCATGCAGTAGGTCGAGTAGTGGTGTGTGAACAGCCTGGGCAGAGAAGTTGGGTGCGGCTGGAAAACTGGATGTATCAAGTTTGCTGTTTTGCAAGGCAGGTGTCTTGTATTGAATTTCTACTCACTCTCATGAGCAGCCTAGGATTCTGGTGGTTTCTCCCTTTTTCCCCACTTTCCCGGCCACCTCATCATTTATGGTGTTAACAGGGAAGCCTGACCTGCTGCCGCAGCACTGCCAATGGCCTGTAGAGTTGAGCGGCCACTGCCAGTTCTCCGAATGGTGTTGCCACCCCCATCTGAGTTCTGGTTTTCAATCTTGTGCTCTACTTGGGCCAGCTCTTGGATCACTTCCTGGTAGCGTTCCATGAACATCAGTTCCCCTGAACTGGGTGAGGACTTCAGGTTGAACGTGAACAGCACCTGTATGAGAGAGGGAGAGTGTAGGCCCTGGTGGTCTCACTGATTTAGGGAATGTCCATAGATAGGAGATCTTGCCAACCATTAGACTGTGGCCCTAAGATGTCTTTGTGCTTTGTAGGGTCAGAAGAGCACTGAATGTTAGAAGAGCAGGTAACTATAAAAAATAATTCATAAAAGAAAACCACCAAAGCCTCAGTAGAAAATAGGCAAAAGCTGTGGACAATTTTAGAGAAAATAAATATGACTAACATATAAAAGAGAAAATATTTTTTCCCTTATCAGCAATCTAGGAATTTAAGTAACCATACCATTTGGCATGTATCACAATAACAAAGTGCAAAAATAAATCCTTAGGAGCTGGTGTAACATTAAGTGTCACAACTTTTTTGAAAAGCAGTTTGGCAATCTATAAAGCTTTCAAAATGTTTCTATCTTTTAACTCAGTAATTTTTATGAGGAACTTTCTTAAGAAAATAATTCAAAAGGCTTAATGCCTAAACGTAATCACATTGGCACTATATATTACAACTATTACAAGGTTAAAAATTATCTAAATCTTGAGCAACAGGGAAATGATTAAACGCATCTACTTGATTAGACTATCGTAAGGTCACTAAAATCAAGGTTAAAAGACAAATGCTCATATCATAATATAAAAATGCATGGTATAAAGTTTTAGATTTGATATAATCCCAGTTATGTAAAAGTCATATATATTTTGGAGAAATATTGGCCAAAAAATTAAATTTTTAATACTGGTTGTTTCATACTATAGGGTTAAAAATAATTTTATTTTCTTGTTAATACTTTGTTATTTTCTTATATGTACAACTTATTCTGTCTGTATTCGGGTCAAAAAATAAAGATTTAAAAAAAAAAAAAAAAAAGACCATGGCCCAAGGAAAAAAGAAGTAGAGGACATTTAGGGGTAAAATATCATAGGACTCCTAGTTAAATTCCTCTGGATTTGAGCATTAGAAAGGCTGGGGAGGGGGCGGCCATGGTGGCTCATGCCTGTAATCCCAGCACTTCGGGAAGCCGAGGCGGGCAGATTACTTGAGGTCAGGAGTTTGACACCAGTCTGGCCAACATGGTGAAAACTCGTCTCTACTAAAAGCATAAAATTTAGCCAGGCATGGTGGTGTGCATCTATAATCCCAGCTACTCAGGAGGCTGAGACAGGAGAATCGCTTGATCCCAGGAGGCCAAGGTTGCAGTGAGCTGAGATAGAGCCACTGCAGTCCAGCCTGGGTGACGAGTAAGACTCTGCCTCAAAAAAAAAAAAAAAAAAAAAAGAAAGGCTGGGGCCAGGGAGGGTCCTGTCCTTCTTCAAGGATCATAATGATCATAATCATTAAAGTATAAGATCTAAAATGATCAGAGAAGGTTAAGTAAAAATTGTCCGATCAGCTAGAGTTCCCTAGATTTATTCCTCAACAACTGAACTCAGGTGAAAGAACTCTTCTGACCTACATATTAAGTAGCTAAACTACCAAATACTTTACTAACAGTAAAAATATCATTAATATACCAAGAGAGTTTTAAAAATTAGAAGAGTAGTGTTTTATGCTATTAAGTTTAATCAACAGTAGAGGATTTTTTATATTCCTCACAGTTAGAACATAATCCTCTTAACATCCCTATGAGGTAGAAAAAGTAGTTACTACATTTAACTCCAATTTTCAAATGAGGATAACAAAGCTGAGAGAGGTTCAGAGTCTTTCTGACTACTACTCCTGTGCTATTTTCTCTCTACAATACAAATATTCTAGTCTGTTAATTGAACTGGCATTTTATTTATTATTGAGGCTGGGCACAGTGGTTCATGCCTGTAATCCCAGCACTTTGGGAGTCTGAGGTGGGTGGATCACCTGAGGTCAGGAGTTCGAGACCAGCCTGACCAAAATAGTGAAACCTCATCCCTACTAAAAATACAAAAATTAGCCAGACATGGTAGCAAATGCCTGTAATCCCAGTTACTTGGGAGGCTGAGGCAGGAGAATCGGTTGAACCTGGGAGAGGGAGGTTGCAGTGAGCTGAGATCGCGCCATTGCACTCCAGCAGCCTGGGCGACAATACCAAAACTCGGTCCCACCTCCCCCTCAAAAAAGAAAAGGAAATTGTCTGTATTATAATTTTTAACTAGATAAAAACATGGGCTGGGCGTGGTGGCTCATGCCTGTAATCCTAGCACTTTGGGAGGCTGAGGCAGGTGAATCACATGAGGTCAGGAGTTCGAGACCAGCTTGGCCAACATGGTAAAACCCTGTCTATACTAAAAATACAAAATTTAGCCTGGTGCTGTAGTGGGTGCCTGTAATCATAGCTACTTGGGAGGCTTAAGCAGGAGAATCATTTGAACCTGGGAGGTGGAGGTTGCAGTGAGTAGGAATCATGCCACTGCACTCCAGCCTGGGCAACAGAGCAAGACTCCATCTCAAACAACTCCAAAAAAACACACCCTTATATGTTCAAAGAAGAAGTCAAGCAGATAAACAAAAGTTTCTATGTTTTTAAGTGGTGGGAGTGTGGCTGAATATTTTCTTTTACCTTTTTAAAACACTGCTTATGTTAAGAACCACAAACAATTCAGTATCTTTCAATCCGCTCTGTTGAAGCCTGGGCCTGGGCATATGGAAATCCCCTCCTGCTTCTTCTGCTCGATATGGACCCCTGAGTGCTCCCAGGTGGCCCTGGTTACACATTCTCCAAGCCTTACCTGATGCTAAGTCAGTTAGGGTCTGGCAAGGTATGACCTAGGTGCCCCTCACCTGACGGGCTTCTGTGAAGTTCCCTCGAAGGATGCAGGATGCCAGCAGTGACTCAGGTGGGGAGAACATCATGGGGATGAGTGAACTTTGAGGATGGGGGTGCAATCTGCTGTCCAGCTCATTCTGCCCAGACACGGCGCTCAGACTTCCCTCTGTTGGGACACATGAATGTGTGGGGCCAGAGAAGCAAGAGGAATTGAGGAAATGCTATATTGCTGCCACCTCCCACCAAACTTCTATCTCCTCAGTGTCCTTCCGTAAAAGGTCTATAAATAGGTCTTAATTTTTCCTCAAATGAAGGGCAAACCTATGCTATTATCTTTGAATATAAGATGTAAATGCCAATTGCCTTCCTTGGGTATTTACCTCTATTTATCTCCGCTGCTGGATAACTGAATTGAGAATGAAACAAGTCCTTTCCCTTCTCCCAGCTAAAATCTGGCCATCTGCCAACCTTGAACAATTTTGGCTGCTTAATCCTGGCTCTAAACCATGGTATATGGTAACTCACTATCAGGGCAAAGCTGCTCGAAATTGGTAGCTGGTGGAAATCTGCATACCTGATGTACTCGTGCTCAGCTCACTACTTGTACTTTCCAGAGATGGGTTGGAACCTTTGTCTCGGCCATCTACAGGTATTGGGAAGAAAAGAGAAGTCAATCATCAGCTTCTTATAGAGTGGGAAGTGTGAAGTTGGCTTGAAAGCCAAGATCTGGGTAGTTAGAGATGGAGTACAATGATTACTATGACACCTGCTGCTTTTTCTACAGCAAAACACAAACTCCTACAAACCAAAGGCAACGGGTGGGCTTAATGTGGCAACAGGGTTCACTTGGGTAGTAGCCTATACCAGTGGTTCCCAACCTGTGGGTCTCAAAGCCACAGGAAATTTCGTTATTTTTAGGGGTCAGTTATTGGCACCTGCTCAGTAAGCACTGGCAGTATTCTGAAAAAATAAAAGCACAACTGTTATAACCAGGAAGCAGTAGGGACACAATATTTCCTGACACAGAAAAAAGTGTCCTCATACTTGATAAAGTAGACAACTGGCTGGGTGCGGTGGCTTACACCCACCTGTAATCCCAGCACTTTGGGAGGCTGTTGCAGCAAGATAGCTTAAGGCCAGGAGTTTGAGACCAACCTGGGCAACATAGCAAGAACCTGTCTACACAAAAAATTAAAAACAAACTAGTTGGGCAAGGTTGCATGCACTTGTAGTGCCAGCTGCTCAGGAGGCTGAGGCAGGAAGGATTGTTTGAGCCCAGGGTTCAAGGTTACAGTGAGCTATGATCGTGCCATTGCACCTCACCCTGAGCGACAGAGCAATACCCTATCTCTATTTAAAAAAATGTAGGAAACCAAAGTCTAAGACCTGGCTGGCTAAAGGCCATAATATTCAAGATCTCAGAGAAAAAGCTTCTTCTCTTCTCAACACCACGTTTTCTAACGTGCTAGAGCTTTCTAACAGAGACTCACTATTCCTTAGCATGGTCATTTGAGGGTCTGTCTCAGCCTAATACAAGGGAGTCCCCTCAGTTCACTGTTTGGGCTGCCCTTTAGAAGGGACAGCTGTAGAAAAGATATGGTGGGTTGTGCATTCTTGGGCTAAAGGGGTCAAGTGGATGCAAATTCTGCCTTCTGACCCAAAATGATTAACGTAGCAGCTTAAGGGATTTAGCAACTCAACCTTGAAGGTTTCTCTCATGGCATCCTCCACCCTACCCAGTATGCTCACCTTTCATGTTGCCACTTAGCTAGAGCCCACTCATTCTCTGGAGCTTGGTTTAAGAGTCAACTCCTTCATGAAACCTGTTGCCCTGACATCTGCAGGTTGATATCCCCTTTTAAGACATATCTTCTCTTTTCAGGCTGGGTCTCGGGTCACTTTAAACTTTTCATGTTTACTGTCTAAGCAGGTACATTGCAAATTGTTTGAAGTTAAAGGCCCAGTTTGTGGGGTATCCCTCAAGACACCTAGTATTGTTTAGCCCACAGGAAATCCTCATGAACTTCTTTTAATTTTTAAAAGATCAACACCAAAAACCATAACAAAAACTTGATTCTCTAAAAATTTAGTACTCCTGCATAATGTGCCTATATTAAACTTCTCAAAGAAAAGCCCATAAGCAGAACAAAAAGACAAAATAGAGAAAAAATCATAGCATATGATGACAAAGTATTTTCCTTAATGTATAAAGAGCTTTCTACAATTCAACAAGAGATTCACAAATGAAAAATGGACCTTAGACACTAGCCAGTTTACAGAAAAATATAAATAACCAATAAATATATGAAAAGACATTCAATCTCAAACTAAAAAAAATATACTACTAAAGCAAGGAAACATTATTATTTTATCAGCCATATTGGTGAACGTTTTAAAAAATCTAATACAACTGACTGATGGGAGTATGTGCAAATAGGCAATCACATACAGCTTGCAGAACTATAAATCATAGGACAGACAGAAGGATGGAGAGAGGGTGGTTAATGAATACAAAATCAGAGCTAGATAGGGATCAGTTCTGCTGTTCTGTAGCACTGCAAGATGAATATGGTTAACTATAATCTATTATATACTCTCAAAAAGCTAGAAAAAATAATTTTTTTTTTTTTGAGATGGAGTCTCACTCTGTCACCCAGGTTGGAGTACAGTGGCATGATCTCAGCTCACTGCAACCTCTGCCTCATAGGTTTAAGAGATTCTCCTGCCTCAGCCTCCTGAGCTGGGCATCCATCACCATACCCAGGTAACTTTTGTATGTTTAGTTGAGACAGGGATTCACTATGTTGGCCAGGCTGGTCTTGAACTCCTTACCCAAGTGATCCATCTGCCTTGGCCTCCCAGAATGCTGGGATTACAGGTGTGATCCACCGTGCCTGGACGAAGAAAGGATTTTGAATGTTCACAACACAATGAAATGACAAATGTTTGAGGCGATGGATATGATATTACTCCAATTTGATCATTACGCATTTTATAAACATATTGAAATATCACTGTGTATCCCATATGTACAATTATTATTGTATTGTACATCTTGTACAATTATTATTGTACAAGATGTACAATTATTAATTATTAAATTAAATATGTACAATTATTATATGCCAACTAAAAATAAAAGGGAGGCCACGCACAGTGGCCCATGCCTGTAATTCCAGCACTTTGAGAAGCCGAGGCGGGTGGATCACTTGAGGTCAGGAGTTCAAGATCAGCTTGGCCAACAAGGCAAAACCCCATCTCTACTAAAAATACAAACATAAGCTAGGCATGGTGGTGCACACCTGTAATCCCAGCTACTCAGGAGGCTGAGGCACAAGAATTGCTTGAACCCAGGAGGCAGAGGTTGTAGTAAGCTGAGATCATGCCACTGCACTCCAGCCTGGGCAAGAGAGTGAGATGCCATCTTAAAAAAAAAAAAAAGAAAGAAAAGAAAAAATAAAAGGGAAAAAATAATAAGACCTACCTCATAGTATTGTGAGGATTAAATAAGTTAGCAATTACAAGGAATGTAGAGCAGCATCTGGCATATAATGACTATTTAATATTAACTCTTATAGAAAAAAAGAAATATATATTGGTTTACCTTATTTTTAAAGCAACTGGGTAATATCTATCTGTATTTTATATCCACATACCTCTGACCTAGTAATTCTGCTGCTAGGAGCTTATGCACAGACATGTACAAGGTTGTTTACCACAGCACTATTTATAATAGTAAAAAACTTAAATGTCCATCAACAGCATGTTTTTGACAATGGAACACTAAGCAGTATTTAAAATGGTAAGTGAAAAAGTTCTCAATTTACAGTATAATACATCGGTATATATAAAAGGATATAAATGAAAAAACCAAGCTGCAGTTCTCAATATATAGTATAATGCATGTGTATATATAAAAGGATATACATGTTTGTATTGTATGGAAAATTTCTGGAAGGATACATAGGAAACTATTAATAAGGGTTACCTTGGGGGAGTGGGAATAGGATAATTACAACACTTTTGTTGTCTTTGACCATGTGCTGTTTCTTAAGGAGTATTAGACAAGTAACAATACACCACTTGCCTAGCGCATGGGAATGAGCTCTTCAGATTACCTGCCTGGCTCCTTCTTGTCCGACGACCCCGGCGGAGACTGGGGTGCCGTGGGGCAGGCCGGTATCTTCGGGAAGGTTGCTCCTCTGAAAGAGCAAACCCAATGGGACATACAGGAGAATGATCAACTTTGATTTGGCCCCCTCTTGGCGTAACAGGTAGGGGAACGTTTACACTGGGCTCTGAGACAGGGAGCATACCCCAGTGTTCTGACACTGGTTGCCACAGTGATGATACGCCCTGAGTTATGGGGTGACTCCCATGTACTCCTAGGTTTCTCCCACATTCCTGGGATCTTTCTCCCTCCCCACCTTCTGGTCCCACCAGTTCATCCTCCTCTTACCTGAATGATGGTTGCTTGTCACCACCTTGTATCTCCACTGGGCCTCAGAGAGAACTTTGGAAAGTCGATGCAGGCGGCTCTGCAGTCCATCTCTGCTTCCTGAGCAGCTCTGACCTTCTTGCTTTGGCTTCTCAGGGAGGTTGCGGCTGCTGATCTCATCCAGTTGTTCTTGGAGAAGCCTGAGAAAGGCCCCTATTGCAAATTCATCAGCCAGAAATCCACTGATACCACTAGTAAAGTGCTTTAAGTCCAAAAAGCTGTGCCTATGAGGCCCTGGGAAACTGTCTTTTGGCTCTGCCTTCAAACGGCTTGACATTGTATAAGCAAGGCTCTTTGGGACTCCCAGGGAACCCCGTTCTGACTTCCTTTCGGGATGTGCTATGTGCTGAGGGCTCTCTGATGGGGACCTCAAACTTGAGGGGCTCTTCCCCTCAATGTCATCATCCTCAGCATAGTCCTCAGGCAAGTGAGGCTCTGGGTGAAGATCAGCAGAGGTGATGAGAAGCAATGAGAAGATGTTTTCTAGAAGCTCCAGGCACAAAGAGTCAGGAATACTGCACAGATACTGTTGACACTTGGCCAGGTAAGTTGAGAAGAGATTTGCAGCACCTACAAAAACATGTACAAGAGGCCAGAGAAAGAGAAGACAGAGAATGCGAACATTAGAAACATTACCTCCCAGAGTTAAATATTCTCACAACTTTAGCTCATTTATTTATTTAATTATAAAAGAACTGAGGTAACAGTGAGAAGAATAAGAGAGACTTCTTAAGATGTCTCTTCATGATTTGCAGAAAGATTTTGCTATTCTAAAAGTACAGCTGGCCAGGTGTGGTAGCTCATGCCTGTAATCCCAGCACTTAGGGAGGGTGAGGCAGGCGGATCACTTGAGCTCAGGAGTTTGAGACTCGGCCTGGCCAACATGGTGAAACCCTATCTCTACTAAAATACAAAAATTAGCTGGGCATGGTGGCAGGTGCCTGTAATCCCAGCTACTTGGAAGGCTGAGACAGGAGAATCCCTTGAACCTAGGAGGCGGAGGTTGCAGTGAGCTGAGATCACGCCACTGCACTCTAGCCTGGGTGACAGAGTGAGACTCTGTCTCAAAGTAAAAAAAAAATTACAGCTTATGGAAAACTCATTATTTTGTATCTGCTTTGTAAATATCACATTGTTCCTCATCTCTGATAAGGACTCTATATTTCACTTCCAGGAATGAAGGTAGCAGGCAGACCCTTTATTCTTCAATTCTATTTCCACTAATTTTTACACTAAAGATGATCATGGCTACGCAGCTCTCTTAAGAAATCCTCAGTAGGCAAAAATGACCATGCTAAGAGGTAAAGGTCTATTCCAAAGCTAGAAGAGAGGGAAAACTGATTACTAGTCACAGAAGGCAAGTTAAGGGATTGTCAATTATTAAGAAAAATGAGAGAGAATAGGATGATTAGGTTGGTACTTTTCACATTGTAGGCGGTGACCTATGAAATCACCTTAGAAGGCTACATTTAAAAAGATGAAATAGGAAAGAAAAATAATCCGGAGTGTGCTCTATGAAGTAAGCCTTGTTTTTAAAACTTTGTTTCAGTTTATAGATCATATATACACACATACATATGTAAACACACAAAGCTTTTACCTTGGTCCAAACTGGAGGAGGATGTAAAATGCCATTTCTACCGTGAAATTAGTTTTTTAAAAAAGCATTTGAAAACACCCCATTAGGTGATCAGATTCTGTTAAAACTTAGGCAGTCACTTGCTTTTCCCATGTCCCTTTGATTCACAGAGGCAGACAGATGGATGAGACTATTCCTGGGTGAAATAAAATCAAGACCATCACCCCACTCCCAATCTTGGTGGAAGAGAGTAAACACACAAAGCACCTACTGGCATATGTTGTTACCAGCTTATGCCAGGGATGGAGGGAAGTGCTGTACCTGGGGAGGAAATAGAGTCATTCACTGGCTCTGCAGCTGAGGCCAGGTCCTCACAGAGGCTGTCCTTGCAGTCCTGGCACTGAGCGTGCTGATGTGAGTTCACACAGAGGGCATAGATGGCATACTTCATGGCACAGAAGCCCTGGTAGAGTGTCAGGTTCTGAGACTGGCTCAGCTGCTTAGGGACTGGAGCATCAACTGCATCTGAATTACAGAGAGAAACAGGCTGAACTTGACAGCTAATCCCTTCATGCTGCAAGTATGGGTGAAGCAAAGAGATGCTGTGCTGTACTTAGTGGTCCACTTGTAGGTTCTTACCCTCTGTCCTTTCTGTTAGTCTGATCTGTGTCACTTCTAGAGCTTTCCCTCTAGTCAGTATCAACTTTCAGTTCACTGCACTTCCTTTCCCCCATCACCTCGCTTCTACGTATCTCATGACTTCTACATGGCATTATGGCCCAGGGCCAGGACTTGCACCTAAGAGTGAGTGCCTCCTTAAATTTTGCACCTTAAATATCTCTCTTGCCTCACCCTAGTTGCAGCCTTATTATTGCCTCATTTTGCCTTTTCCAAGTTCAAGTTCCAAGTGTGCCCCAGTGGGTCCAGGGATCAGATTTAACATACCGTATTCCTTTGGCGGGCCTGTATACTTGCATGTAGGAGCAGAGTTCCTATTCCTATAGGAAATCCGCTAGACAAGCTGCCTCTCTTTCCAGAAAAAACATGGAATGTAATAACACTGATTCTCCAATTAGTAGCAGGTCCTTTTGAAAAGTAAAGCAACATCCAGGCTGGGAAACCTTGACTGCCATCTAAGAAAGTTTGTGTCTCCCAAAGGTAAGTGTCTCTGACCTGTGTGGCAGGTTGTGACTATACAATGATACGTTTCTTAAGGACAAAAAGAAACGTATACATTCCACAATGTATACATGCATCAATACATCACGTTGTATTTCCAAAATAGATACAATTATTATTAGTCAATTAAAAATAGGGTAACACTATGTGGGTGTAGAGATAAGTGCCTGTACTCCTACCTATTAGGAAGGCCGAGACAAGAGGATCATTTGACCCCAGGAGATCGAGACTAGCTTGGGCAACATAGCAAGACTCCGTCTCAAAAACAAACAAATGAACAAAAAAACCGTGGTGAGAATTCATTTGAGAGGGGAAGGAAATAAGACAAAACTTAAAAAGAAAGAGCTTTTTAATGGGGTCTTGAATTTAGGCAAAGATCTTAGTTTTTAAAAAAGGCTTTGTTCCTGTTTCTTCTTTTTTTTTTTGAGACGGAGTCTCACTCTGTCACCCAGGCTGGAGTGCAGTGGTGCGATCTCAGCTCACTGCAACCTCTACCTCCTGGGTTCAAGTGATTCTCCTGCCTCAGCCTCCCAAGTAGCTAGGATTACAGGCTCATACCACCACATCAGCTTATTTTTTATATTTTTAGTAGAGACAGGATTTCATCATGTTGGCCAGGCTGGTCTCGAACTCCTGACCTCAAGTGGTCCACCCACCTCAGCCTCCCAAGTGCTGGGATTATAGGCAGTCACCATGCCAGGCCCAGGCAAGCCTTTCTTCTAAACTTCCTATCTGTTATATGCATACAAAGCGGACAAGGGAGAAAAGGCACAAAGATGCTATCAGAAGGCTTATAAAACATGAAGTCACTCCCTGAGAATTTGTGAAAACACTGACTGACATTGCTGTGTACTCAGAGGGCAGTTCCTAATTCTGTTTCACTGGAATGAGGCTGTAGTCGTGGTTCCTGTGATGGTTCCACAAGGACAAAGAATGTGGGACCATGCTCACGGGATTCTCTACACCTCACCAAGAAAGAGGAGGGATGCCCTATATCCCATGGTCTGGTTAGGACAAACAGCGCTCATTTAGAGGAGACCTGCTCACCACCTTCTTGTAAGATCTTAGCAATCACATCTAAATAAATCTCATGCTGGAAGAAACATGCAAAACTGTCCAGGAGGAAATCCTGGCCAGGTCATTCCATCCCAACTCACCAGGTTCTTGCTGGAGGTCCTTGGCTGGCACTTTCTGTAAGAGCTTGAGAACATCTTCCTCTCTGAGGGCTGGAAGGTTTGTAAGGTGATGGAGAGTGTAGAGCACTGAGTGGCTGTCTCCACCATGTAAATGACACAACAGATCTCTCTTTGGTATGGGGTTGCTGAAGGGGAAAGTCAGGAGGATGGAAGAGAGGCAGTTTATATTATTGCCTGAAGAAAGATCAATCTCCACTCCCTCTTGTTCTTCCTCTCTGGACCATAACGCCACAAGTTTCACTTCCCCACAAACCAAATTTTAGTTGGTTTGGGTCCAAGCATAGCATTTATTTATCCTCAGGGAATACATCTATCAAACCAGCTCTAGTTGTCTAGAAAGGACCTAGAAAGGGCCTTTCTGGTCAGTAGGGTCTAGAAAGGGCCTACAGATTGAATTCTCTAATTTCTACAGCCTTTCTAGCTTCAAACGAACACAACTTTCTCTGGCTTTACCTTGAGTAAGGGCCCCTTGCTACTTCCCCCTCTGCCCACCGTACTTCACCAAGTGCTGGTGAAGTGGCTGAAGAACAGGAAAGAAATCTAGGTCTAGGTTACGTTACCAGAGAAACACAGGGCCTCACGCACAGTTCAGTAAGCATTTGTTGAATATGAGTGATCCAGGATAACAGAAGGCTAAGAATGTGGGTGGCATTATGAGCTGTGTGACTTTGGACAAGTTATTTTCTACCTCTGGGCTTCAGTTGCCCAACTTTGACAATGAGGATAATTTTAGTATCTACCCATAGGATTTTTGTGAGGCTTAACTAAAATCATCCATGTAAAGGGCTTAGAGCAATGCCTGGCTTATGGTAAGTGCACTGGAAATGTGAGCTATTGTTCTTTTTGTTATTATCATCTTAAAATTATCCTCTAGTTATGACCTGATGGCTATGGTAAAGGTAATAATTACTTCCGTGTTTTTTGGTTTAATAGCTGGAACAATTATTAGTGGCTGGTCAACACTGCTAGCTCAAAACATTTATGTGGAAGATGCCTTGAAAACGGCCACACATGTGGAGCACAGGGTCAGCTGTGCCTCGTGGTGGGCAGGTGCTGACTGCACAGGGCCATACCTGCTCTGCTGCATGCACCACTCCAGGACCTCCAGGTGAGCCCACAACCCATCACAGGCATCCCTGAGGAGCTCATCACAGCCTGGGTCCTATGTCAATACGGGAGAAGAAAGAGATGCTGACTCAGGCACCTGGGGTTACAGATTATGACTGACTTAAGGGCTTTGCATTTTGCTTAAGCCCAAAGCCCCATGGCTCTCACTTGCAGAACGGCCTGAGTGCTGAGTGAGAGTTACCTGGGTCCCGTGCAGGGTCTGGAGCAGCCTCTTGGCTGATTCTAGGCTCTGGCAGTGTGTCCAGCCCAGGAGCACAAGCAGGCAACTGAGGGGCCTGAATTCTCTATCAAGTAGGCAGCCAAGATTTGGGAAGTCTTCTTCTTTCAACAATGTTAGTGCTGTTACCTATAAGTCAAAGAAAGCTGTTAAAGGCAGCTCTGTGGATGAGACAAAATGGGTTCTAGCTTACTGCTCTTTAGAGAAAGAAGTGTTTTAGTACAGCAGGTAGATTTCTGACAACAGGAGTGGCTGGCCCAGCACGGTGGCCCACACCTGTAATCCCAGCACCGAGGCAGGTGGACCACCTGAAGGCAGGAGTTCAAGACCAGCTTGGCCAACATAGTGACACCCTATCTCTACTGAAAATACAAAATTAGCCAGCATGGTGGCACACGCCTGTAATCCCACCTACCCAGGAGGCTGAGGCAGGAGAATTGCTTGAACCCAAGAGGCAGAGGTTGCAATGAGCCAAGATCTCGCCACTCCAGCCTGGGTGACAAAAGCAAAACTCTGTCTCAAAAACAAAAAAAACAGCAGTGGTGAACTGAGTAAGATAAATGTTTATGAAAACACTAGACTGTGAGCTCCTTGAAGGCAGGGACTGACTTCTGTTGTAACTCCAGCTCCTATTACAGTATATGGCACACAGGAAGAGATTAATAAATATCTGCTGAATTAAATTGAAGCTCAGTTGCAATCTGGAAGGAAAAGGTTAAAGTAATTAAATTCTGCTGTCAGCTAGGCAACATATTGTTCCCACTGTCTTTTTTTTTCTTGCATCCTCCAGAAAGCACACACACACTCAACATTTTAGTTTCTGCCAAAGGACTGACGTAAAATGACTGCAACTGTAAGTATGAATGATACTGATTCTCGGAGCCTCCTTTCCCATGGGACTGTGGGAGGGACAAAACCAAATGACTTAACACTAATTAGACTGCTTTATGTTGGCTAAAGGACTGGGAGAGAAATGAGGAATGAAAAAGTCTGGGGAGAAGCCCTAGGTACTTCTGTAATGAACAATTAAGCCTGACTTACCAGGATCTGCTCGAGGAAGTGTTTGCTGTTGTTCAGGCAGTAGAAATAGGCCACTTTCCAAGTCTGGGCTGGGTCGGGATTGGAGAACAGGGCTAGCATTGCCCGCTCAGGGTCTAGATGATCCGGTGAGACTGAACATCAAACAAGACGGTTATCAGGAAACCAAGACCTCTTCTTTTCTAAGCTAGAGCCCATTTGAACAACCAAGTGATGTGAGAGTTTGCTCTTTTAAAACCTTAGAGTCTTTACTTCTCTTGGAAGCGTCTGAAAAGCTTTTTCCTGCTATTGCTATTACTTTTTTTCTTCCCATCACCTCCATCTTACACTAGAAAACCTGTACTTTTTTTTTTTGAGGGAGGGTCTCACTCTGTCATGCAGACTGGAATACAGTGGTGCAAACATGGCTCACTGCCTCGACCTCCTGAACTCAGTGATATTCCTGCCTCAGCCTTCTGAGTAATTTGGACCACAGGTGTGTGCCACCAAGACTGGCTAATTAAAAATTTTTTTTTGTAGAGACGAGAACTCACTATGTTGTAGAGGCTGGTTTCGAACTTCTGGCCTCACATGATCCTCCTTGCCTCGGCCTCCTAAAGTGCTAGGATTATAGGCCTGAGCCACTATGCCAGGCCTGTATGCTCTTTTACAAAAGAGCATCATACCCATTTTTGCTTAGCCTCCCCTATTAGATGTCCTAAGCAACCTGGAAGGCACCGGTCTAGAGACTCCAGTGAGGCTGGGCATACTAGGATTACTGAAACTGAAGGAGCAGCAGCAAAGGGAACATACCTTTTCCAGAGGCTATAGCCCTCAGTGGCTTTTCTGTGACCTTCTCTGCATAGGTATGGCCGTACAGGGACACCAGGCCCCGGCTGGCCTTGTGCAGCAGGCAGCTGAGCACCCGCTCCTCCTGCAGGGGACTCCCCTCAGTCCTGCAGGCCTCTAGTAGTTCCTCACACAGAAGACGCAACTCAGCCCCAAATGGTTCTGCAGGGCAACGCAGAGTCTGCAGGGCTGCATAGATGGCATCAACTACCCCAGGGGGTGCCACTGAATCAGGGCCCTGCAAAGCCCGCAATGCCTTTCGAATGAGGTCCACCAGTGCATTCTGCAGAGGCCAGTGACAGAGGCTAGTGCCGTCATTCTCCCCAAGCAGGAGCTCCAGCAGGGCCTGTGCTGGCTGGGGAGACTGCCTCAGAAGATCCCAGAGCACAGAAACAGCTTCGGAGCTGAGACGAGGAGTCCAGCTCTCCCTCCTTGGATTTCCGTCAGGCACAGGGCCCATTGCATCTTGTGTTAAGGTCTCATACAGCTCCTAAATAGAGGATGAAGAGAGGGATGGGTGGTGGGGATGTTATCACTTGTGTGCCTTCATGCTTTCCTCTTTTTTGGCTTATTTATGTAATAGCAGCAGTAGCAAACACTTCTGTAGTAGTTACTATGTGTCAGACACTGTTCTAAGGCCCTTTACACAGAAAAATCAAATTAATCCTTACAATAGTCTTCAGAGGAAGAGACTACTATTGCTCCTATTTTATAGATGAGGACATGGAGGCTGGGAGAGATGACTCAGTTGCCCAGGGCCTCCATGCTTAAGCTAGTCCCACTTCACTGCCTCCAAAATGTGTACTGTGACGTCAATCAAGGTCTACCAACTCACAGACCAGGTAAGACATTATGCCCATCTAAAGGCATTTACATTCAATTTTTAAAAGAACACCAGTTTTTAACCCTTGAACTAAATCCTAGCCATGCTTTCAGTCCATTTGTTAACCTTCCATAAAACCTTCTTCAATACCTCTAACCCATACAACTTCAATGTACTTAAAGTTAGTACCATATGATTTAATACATAATTGTGCATGTTTTAGTCCTTCTTCCTCAGTCACCTAAAAGCAAGAACCTCTAGAGCCTGTCCTCTGTTTGCAGGGTGAAGGTACAGGGAGAGAAGGTGGTGAGAACTAGGTTATTTTCCACACTTGAGCACCATGCCTGTAGATGGTATTCAATGATGCCTCTTCATTAACTGCCTCAGAGAGGGACTGCAAGACTATGAGTCCTTTACCTAATACAAGTGGAAGTTCCTCTCTTAAATCCTACGGTAAATATATATTTAATTAACTGTGGCAGGGTCATTAAGAATGTAAGTACTGAGCCTCAGAATATATATCAGGCACTAAAGTAGTAACTGATACATGCTATAAAGATATAATTAAGACTTAGTTTGAATCTGCCCCTAGAAGGTTGTTATGAGAATTAACTCTAACACATTCAGTGAACCTGTTATAGAAAAGATGGTCCACAAATATTAGTTCCTTGTTCCTTTCATAGTCCCTATTATCTACTAATAAATCTTTAATTCCCAGATATACTTAGCATTTCTGGACAACCACCTCAAGAATCCTAAAATTATGTAAGTTTACCCTAACTCTAAACTCTCTTCAAAGGAAATTCTGTGTTGCCTTGCCTGAGAGCAAAGTATAGCCAACATCTTGGACACCTCTCTCTGCTGGGTCCCTGGAAGCTGAGCTGCTTGAGTGACTGTCAACCCTGGGCAGAGCCCTCTCTCACCTTGAGGATATTCTCTGGAATGTCACCTTGGAGGTCTTCTGACAATAAAAGAAACTCAAGCTTTCTCCGGAAAACAACTGGGAGTAACTTCTAGAAGAATTATAAGAAGGAAGCACAGAAATTAGATACATATGTTTTAGTTAAATTATAACTAAAAATTTCTGTACGGTTATCCAGTTAGTCTTATTTCTGCTATTTCTCTAAGATAAAGAACTCTTTTTTTTCTTTTTTTGAGACAGTCTTGCTCTGTTGCCCAGGCTGGAGAGCAGTGGCATGATTTTAGCATTTTAGCTCACTGAAACCTCCACTTCCCAGGTTCAAGTGATTCTCGTGCCTCAGCCTCCTGAGTAGCTGGGATTACAGGTGTGCACCACCACACCCAGCTAATTTTTGTATTTTTAGTAGAGACAAGGTATTAACATGTTGACCAGGCTGGTCTGGAACTCCTGACCTCAAGTGATCCATTCACCTCGGCCTCCCAAAGTGCTAGGATTACAGATGTGAGCCACCATGCCTGGCCTCTCTAAGATAAAGTACTTTTAAACACGACATTCCTGGATATGTTTTCAGATACTATTCTTTATAAACAAAAATAGCTAAACTTGGATATACACCTCTCTTAAAACCTAATACTTAAAGTCCACAGTGATGAGCCTTAAGAACCAAGATTTGTTCCTTTCATTGACTTTGTCACTTGAGGTCTTTCTCCAAGAATCTCCCTTGCTGTGTTCAAAATATTCAGCTGGAGAGAGATCCAAGATGGCCGATTAACAACAGCTCAGGATTGTAGCTCCCAGTGAAAGCACAGAGAGCGAGTGGACGCCGCACTTTCAGACGAATTTTTGTTGCCCACAGACTGGGAGATTCCCGGCGGAGGAGCCAC
>CAUYLG010028330.1:0-43409 GCA_963573385.1 Cacajao melanocephalus | reverse complement strand
GCTATCTTAATTACAATAATTTCATTGTAATCTGAAAATGTGATGCCTACAAATTTATACTTTTTGTTCAAGATTGTTTTGGCTTTCTCTCTTACATTCTTTTTTTTCTTTCTTTCACTCTCACTTTCTTTCCTCTCTTTTCTTTCTTTCAAAAAAAAAGAAAATAATTTTCCCCTGGATTTTTATTTATTTGCTTTGCTTTCCAAAATGCTACATGCCACGTTTTAATCTAAAACCAATGTACATATCAGGTTTACCCAACCCCAGAGCTGCAGCTGAAAATTATAAAGATTAAAATGTGCTACTCTGTATCTATGAACAAGATTCTTCTAAATCATTATGTATTAGGGAAAATAAGGCATTAATGCATTATTTCTTTAAAAGTAGAGGCCTGGCACGGTGGCTCCTGCCTGTAATCCCAACACTTTAGGAGACCGAGGTGGGCAGATCACGAGGTTAGTAGTTCGAGACCAGCCTAACCAACAGAGTGAAACCTCCCCCCCGTCTCTACTAAAAATGCAAAAATTAGCTGGGCATGGTGGTACATGCTTGTAATCCCAGCTACTCAGGAGGCTGAGGCATGAGAATTGCTTGAACTTGGGAGGTGGAGGGTGCAGTGAGCCGTGACTGCGCCACTGCACTCCAGCCTGGGCAACAGAACGAGACTCCGTCTCAAAAATAAATAAATAAATAAGTAGAAATGTGTTTAAACTGAACTATCCATATTCCTTCACCATAGTATCTAGCCACTCTTGGCCCCAGTTCTGGGAGGGGTTTAAGCCTGAGGTACAATCTGCAACTGCTGTAGAGAACAAGGTTCTTGCCACAGGCCCGTTTCAGGAATTTCACTCTCACTTTCAGTTCTGATGCAGAGAGAAACAGGTGACTGATGTCATATCGGAAATGCAAAGAACAGCCTGGAGATTAAGAGCCTGGGCTCATCAGACATGAGTTCAAAGCCAAGCTGTGGTGCTTTCTAGCTATGTGACTCAGGCTTATTGTCCCCTCTTCTAATGACAATGACTTTAAGGCTGTTCTAAGGACTGATGGCATTCACATCTGTAACAGTGCACTGTGCACCATGCAGGCTTCTGATTGGGCCACCATGTGGGATCATGTCCTGCTCAGCACTGGTTACCTCTTTCCTCTCCCTCTCTTGTTCTTCTCTTCCCCATTATCTGTAGTTTTGTCCATTTGATCATTATTCAGTCTGTTGATGGTTGAGTCCATTATCCTAATTGTTTCTCTTTTTACCAGTTCATTGCTTATTGGGATCACCATCAGTTCGATTTAGCTAAATGTTGAGACAGGGTTTGGTATCTATGTGAAACATTTGGCAGTGTTCTTTCAAAACATGGGGCCCTGGATTATTAGGTTATGTTTCAATATTCTGAAGAAATTATGGAGCTATTGGCCATTCTAAACACCTACAAAGGAAATGCTGAGCATGAAAAAAAGAGTTTTGACTATTTTGACTATTTCGCCATATTGGCCAGGCTGGTCTCAAACTCCTGAACTCAATATTTTGCAGTGACTTAGGAGACTAACTTAATGATGGTTCATTAGGTGCCCCCTTGGTACTTTAAATGTTCATGAAAGTGTACCAAGTTCTTCAAGGTGTACCACAGTTCATTAAGGTGCACCGAGTTTACCTTTAAACGCACGTGGTACACCTTCCAACATGCCGTACCTGCTTACCCTGCCCTGTCTCACCCTTCCTTCCCTGCTGGGGGACAACCTGGATCCCAGGCCCCAAAGGCCCAGAGGGATTACGTACACTCTTCCATAAAAGACCTGGGCAGGTGAAGTGTTCACTGCTGGAATGATTTGGGGAAGAAAGAAAATGCAGATGTTTCTACTTTTTAGTACAAATGCTTATGAAATCAGGCCTTCTATGAAAATCTATAAACCTATGAATCATGTGCATTTGTAAATTGAAGTTTTAAGTGGCTTTGCAACCTATGTTTAAAGATGCAAATGGTCAAGTATGAAAAAAGACTAAATATAATTTTTCTAAAAAAGAAAGTAGAGTGGCTGGGTGCAGTGACTCACTCCTGTAATCCCAGCACTTTGGGACTACAGCCTCAGCTTTGGGAGCTGAGGCTGGTGGATCATGAGGTCAGGAGATTGAGACCATCCTGGCCAACAGGGTGAAACCCTGTCTACTAAAATACAAAAAATTATCCAGGCATGGTGGTGGGCACCTGTAGTCCCAGCTACTCAGGATGCTGAGGCAGGAGAATCGCTTGAACCTGGGAGGCAAAGGTTGCAGTGAGCTGAGTTCACTCCACTGCATTCCAGCCTGGTAACAGACCAAGATCCCATCTCAAAAAAAAGACAACCAACTACAAAACACAAAAAAAGGAGGCTGGGCACGATGGCTCACACCTCACACTTATAATCCCAGCACTTTGGGGGGGCAAGGCAGTTGGATCACCTGAGGTCAGGAGTTTGAGACCAGCCTGGTCAACATGATGAAACCCCGTCCCTGCTAAAAATAGAAAAATCAGTCAGACATGGTGGCACATGCTATAATCCTTGCTACTTGGGAGGCTGAGGCAGGAGAATCGCTCGAACCTGGGAGGCGGAGGTTGCAGTGAGCCAAGATCAGGCCATTGCACTCTAGCCTGGGCAACAGGAGTGAAACTCCATCTCAAAAAAAGAAAAAAAGAAAGGGAGAGGTATATCAATTATTTTAAAATCGTTTCATGCCCATCAAGATGATAATGAAGTACTTACCATCCTGATGACTAAAACTTGAGCACTCTTTCCTTTGCTGGATGTGTTTTGCTTTGGAGGTAAATAACTAAGAGGAAGTGCAGAGCAGGACAAGCTGTAGACATGCATGGTATTTAGTCCCAGGAGGGGGAAACTGTGAGAAAGCCCCACAAACCTTGCCTTCCTCTCTCATCGTTTTATCACAGAGAATGAAAATGCAAGTAAGATTTCTAACCCTTTCTTCTTTATAAAGAAGAAAAAGGCAAGCAGGGGGAGAAGTTAGTAATTTGTTTCCTGAAAAACTAAAAATAGGAATCTTTGTATTTCCAAGAAAGAGTTCTGCGGGACATGCTGTGAAGCAAGTAAAATATTGTACACACTCATATGAAGCTTTCAAAGCAAAAATGGAAAAGCATTCAGTGAGCAGATGCCTGAAATTTGGTCTCAACCTCAGTGAAACAACTCTGGCTCCAGGCTACGGGACTCTCCCAAGAATCATGATATAATTTATGGCCAGATGGTTCATCTAATTTCTTCACCTGTAGGTGTAAAGCATACTTAGTATTCATATTTAATAGAGATGCTGGCTGGATCATGAGGAAGGTGATGAAATGATATCGGAATGAGCAGAGGGATCCTCCCCTCTCAAAGTGATCACGGCATCTTACTTCATGGAACTACTCACCCAGGGCCAGCCAGACCACATTCTGAACAAAACAGATATTGAAAAGAGCATTTAATGGGCACCTAAGGCAAATGTTTTCAAATGACCTAACTGTTATTTTTGGAATTGCATTCAATTCATATAAAATCAGGCTGCTAATAGATGTCATACATAAAGCTGGGACTTGATCCGCAAAGGTGACTATGTAATAAGCCCACAGTACAGTCTTTAAAAATCCAATTTACATTTGTAATTTTTTGATTCATGCGATTGAATAAAGTTAAAAAGTGGCAGAAGGTTCCAGCCCCCTTCCCCATTTCTGAGGTGCCCGTTAGAGTAGTCGCTCTGCCTCCACGGCTTCACTTTTCAAGGTTGCAGTATGATGAGATATTTTGAGAGAAAGAGAAGTACCCCATTCACATAACTTTTAATACAGTATCTTACTAGAATTAGATTTTATTATTATTGTTCTTCTTCTTCTTTTTTTGAGACAGAGTTTTGTTCTGTTGCCCACGCTGGAGTGCAGTGGTGTTATCTCGACTCACTGCAACCTCCACCTCCTAGGTTCAAGCAATTCTCGTGCCTCAGACACCTGAGTAGCTGGGATTACAGGCATGCGCCACCATACCTGGCATTTTTTTTTTTTTTTGCATTTTTAGTAAGAGACAGGGTTTTGCCATGTTGGCCAGGTTGGTCTCAAACTCCTGGACTCAAGTGACCTGTCCGCCTCAGCCTTCCCAAAGTATTGGGATTACAGGCATGAGTCACTGCGCTTGGTTTTATTGTTCATCTTTCATTGTGCCTTTATTTGTTTATTTACTTACTTACTCATTGATTGATTGATAGGGTCCTGCCCTGTTGCCTAGGCTGGAGTGCAGTGGTGCAGTCATAGCTCACTGCAGCCTTGATCTCCCAGGCTCAGGTGATCCTGCTACCTCAGCATGCCAAGAAGCTGGGTCACCATGCCCAGCTAATTAAAAAAAAAAGTTTTAAAGATAGAGTCTTGCTATGTTGCCCAGGCTGGTCTTGAACCCCTGAGATCAAGCGATCCTCCCACCTGGGCCTTTCAAAGTGCTGGGATTACAGCTGTGAGCCACTGCACCTGGCCTATTTTATAAATTAAGCTTTATCATAGGTTTATGTGTGTATAGTATGGGAAAAAAAACAGTATACATAGGATTGGATGCTATCTGCAGTTTCAGGAATCCACTGATGGTCTTCAAATGCATCCCCCAGGATAAGGGAGGGATTACTGTATTTGTTTCTTATTTGTCCTTATGGAGTTTCTCTATGCAAACAAATACAAACAGATACTTAGTTTCCCTTTTATATATAAGCAGAAATGTGCAAAGTACACTTAACAATGTGCTTTGGAGATCTTCCCATATAGGCAGGCAGGCGTTAGCCTAATTTTCTTACAGGTGCATAGTGTTTTATTGTATGTAGGTTCCATGATTTACTTAGCCAGTCCTCTATGGATGGGCCTTGAGGTTTCTATTCTTTTTGCTATTTTCAAATAAAGCCGTATCACCTTGAATCTAAAGATATCTGAAAGAATTCTGACAAAAACTGTCAAATCGCACCACCTTACATTCCCATCAGCCATGGTTCCCGTTTCCCCAGAGCCTCAGCAGAGTGCAGGAGCGACTGCTGGAGTTTTGCTACTTGGAGGGTTCCCAGACATGGTACATTTCTTTTCGCTTACTAAGAATGAGGTTGAGCATCTTTCCATATGTTTTAGGATCCTTACATTCCTTTTTCCTTTTTTGTGAGCTGTCTGTTCAGATCTTTTGTCTATTTTGATAGTTTTAACTTTTTAAAAGGATTTCCAGAAATGTCTATATTAATATATTAGCCATTTGTCTGTGATGTGAGCTGCAAAGAGTTTTTTTTTCTCTTTGGTGGGTTTTCCCCCTCAGTGGAAAAGTGGCTTAAAAAAAACTATATATATATATATATATATATATATATATATATATATCTGCATTTGAAAAAATATATATTTATGAAATATATATTTTATGTAAATAAATACATGTGTTTGTATATAGAGAGAAAATTGATTTTTATGAATCTTTTCTTTCATGGTTTCTGAATTTTAAATCAATTGAAAAGGTTTGCCAAATCCACAGCTAGGAAGAAATTCTCCTGTTTTCTTCTAGTATTTATTAGTTTTTATTTTAATTTTTATTTATTTATTTACTTTGAGATGGAGTCTTGCTCTGTCACCCAGGCTAGAGTGTAGTTGTGCGATCTCAGCCCACTGCAATCTCCACCTCTTGGGTTCAAGCAATTCTCCTTTCTCAGCCTCCCTAGTAGCTGGGATTATAGGCATCTGCCACCACACTTGGTTGATTTTTGTATTTTTAGTAGAGATGGGCTTCTGTCACATTGGCCAGGCTGGTCTTGAACTCCTGAACTCAAGTGATCCACTTGCCTTGGCCCCCCAAGTATAGGGATTACAGTCTTGAGCCACAGCACCTGGCCTATTTTTTAAATTTTTGGTAGTGATGGAGTCTCACTATGTTGCCCAGGCTTGTCTTAAACTCCTGGCCTCAAGCAGTCCTCCCACCTCAGCCTCTCAAAGTCCTGGGATTACAGACGTGAGCCACGCAACCAGACAGTCTTTTTGATTTTGGAAAAATTGAAGCCTGTGCAGAGTATAGACAATGCTATAATAAACTGGCATATACCCCCACCTAAATTCAACTGCTATCAAGTTTTATCATACTTCTTTCTTCTACCTCCTCTCTCTCTCTGATTCTCTCTCTATAAAATTATTTTAAAGCATACCCAAAATATCAAGTAATTTTAACTCTATATACTTCAATATGCATTTTTAAATTATGGATATTTCCTTAAGTAACTATAATGCTTTTATGTGACAAAATTAACAATATTATTTGGTATCATCTAATACTTGATTTGTATTCAATTTTCTCCAGTTGCCTCAAAAATGTATTTATACAACTGGTTTGTCCAAACAATGATGTATTTGTGGCTTCACTTCTGAAAACATTTAACTCTTTATTTATTTATTTGAGGTGGAGTCTTGTTCTGTCACCCAGGCTGGAGTGCAGTGGTGGGATCTCAGCTCATGGCAACCTCCGCCTCCTGTGTTCAAGTGATTCTCCTGCCTCAGCCTCCTGAGTAGCTGGGACTACAGGCACACACCACCACACTTTACTAATTTTTGTATTTTTAGTAGAGACGGGTTTTGCCATGTTGACCAGGCTGTCCTCAAACTCCTGACCTCAGGTGATCTGTCCACCTCAGCTTCCCAAAGTGCTGGGATTATAGGTATGAGCCACCATGCCTTGCCTACACATTTAACTATGTAAATGTTTGATCCATTGGAAATTCATCCTGGTGTGGGGCATGATTTATTTATTCTTCCATATGGTTACCCAGTTGCCTTTGTGTTTATTTGGCAATCCATTTTTCTTCATTGACTTTCAATGACAGGTTTCAAAATTCATGAATTCTTATATATATCTGGGATGACTTCTGGCTTTCTAATATGTTCTATTGTCTTGTTCATTCACTTGCCAGTACCACATGATTGTAATTATTGAGGTTGTGTAATTATTTAATAACTGGCAGCTCTTGCTTATTTATCCTTTAGATAATTTAGATAAATTTAGAATCCATTTGCCTAATTTTTTTCTTAATGGTTGGTATTTTATTGGGAATATGTAAAATTTAATAAATTAACTTAGGAAGAATTGATGTGTTGATAACCTCGAACTTCCCTTATCTAGAACATGATTTTCTTTAAAAATTTTTTTGTATTTTTTAGGAGTATTTTCTAGTTGTTTACATGGATTTGACATGTTTCATGTTAAGTTATTCCTTGGTACTGAATTGCGTTGTTACTGTAGTGAGTGTGGTCTTTTCTCCCTCTGTAGTCTTTGAATGGGCTGCTGTTTGGAGGTATAGCTTTCAACCGTGCCAACGTCTTGCTCTCTGCCTCAAAAAATACTCCAAGGCCCAGCTCACCCGTGCTAAGACAAGCAGGGCACATCCCTGGGTCAGAGCCGGAGCAGGTCACGGCAGCTCGAGGCCTCCCATCCTGACTCCCAACCTCTTCACAGGGAAGGCTCAAGGAGCTGGGAAACTGTACAGAGAAGACATAAACTGAGTAGTGAAAAAGCAAACTCTAAGAGCTGGGAGGTTCCTTCTCTCCCATCAAGCTTTAAGAAAGCTAAACTTTCTCTAATATGAGACAAATAATTTGCTATGTGATTAATGTAGATGCACTGCAAGACAGGCATCTATCCAATCATTGCTTTGGATTCACAGTGAAGCTTATCAAAGGCTGAAAGCAGTCATTCTACTCACAGCCCTGGGTTCGGCAGTCACTTTGAGTATGAGACTCTCTTCTGCCCCTCCCACCTACACAACATTACCCCTGCCTCCTCACCCCTTTAGGTGCCCTCACTCATGACCAGGCTGGGCAGGATTAGCTTCTCTGCTGCGAGAGGGATGTCAAGGCAGTCAAAATGGGGTTGGCAATTACCTCTGCTGAAAAGTCCTCTGACTGAGACACCAGGCTCAACCTGCCTTCCTGCCAACTGCTGATGGCAGCAGTGGTCCGTCTGGGGCAGCTGTTGTGAGGATGCCAGCTGCAGTGGGGAAGCCATGGCTGGGACTGTGTGCTCTGTGGAGCTGGCAGGGGCCAGGAACAGGTGATCCAAGCAGGAGCCCTGCGCCCTACCGAGTTGGCAGGATGTGAGCCTGTTCTCTCAGGCACAGCTGTAGCTGCCCAGCCATGGCTCTGGACCTGGGCATCCCTGCACTCTCAGGGGCCTGGGAGGCCTCCTACCCTTGCAGGATCCTTAGAGTGCCTACTCCCACTCCCTGGCTTCTCCTCTCTCCTGGTGCCCACTCCAATGCAAAGTTGTAGGGGAGCCAGCCCCCTGCTGCCTCAGCCCTCTCTGGACTTTGGGGGCTGATGAGTGTGGGAGGGAGGATGGGGGTGTTGAGGGCAGCTGAGTGCAGGCCTATGGGCGTCCCTCGGTGCGGACAGCCTGGGTGGCATGGAAGGCATGTTGATGGCAGTGGGAGGCAGATAGGTTCCTAGGCAGGAAGTTGCAGGTCCCTGGTGAAACCCCACCTTCAAGCCAGGGATGGCCTGAATCCTGGGGGCCAGGCTGCCTGTTCCGGGTGGAGTCTACAACCTGGAGTGAGAACTTCATTGATGCCTTTTGGCCAATCAGATGGTGCTTTTTCCAGGCCTGCCTAAGGCTGCCTATGGACCAATCAGCATGCACTTCCTCCCTTCTGAGCCCATAAAAACCCCAGACTCAGCCAGACTAACACACTTGTCTGGACTACCTGCCTGTGGAAAGGAGCTACCCTAAGGATCCTGTGACACTGTGATCTCCCTTCCCTGAGAGACTGGTGAGGACTGGACAGATTCATTATGGTGACGTTAGAGCAACCCCTCACCCTTTTCTCATTTCCACACTGTGGCAGGCTCCCTGCCAATCTGAGTAGTTTGCCCTATTTGTATCTCTGGGTTTTTGCAGAGCTCTATATCCAATCAGTTCCTCAACCTGGGCAATTCTTCTCTCACCATACTGCCCCTGCCATCCCTTCCTTTCCCTTCTTGCTGCCATCATCGCAGAGTTTGAGACTTGTACAATCACAGTAGCCTCTGAACTACCTCTGGTGTTTCCTCCTCCCCTCCAACCTCCATAGGGCCAGAGCATCTGTGCCTTCCATGCTCCCAAGGTTTGCCATAGTCCATAAACACACACCACTTGTCTTGTCATTCAAGGCTGTCCCCTGCCCAGACAAGCTCCATTCATTCTGCCTTCTTTTCTTTTCTTTCTTTTTTTTTTTTTTTTTGAGACAGAGTCTTGCTCTGCCACCCAGGCTGGAGTACAGTGGCATGGTCTCAGCTCACTGCAACCTCCACTTCCAGGTTTTAAGTGATTCTCCAGGCATGCTCCACCATCTGGCTAACTTTTGCATTTTTAGTAGAGATGAGGCTTCACCATGTTACCCAGGCTGGTCCCAAACTCTTGGCCTCAAGTGATCCTCCCACCTCAGTCTCCCAAAGTGTTGAGATTACAGACACGATCCACCGTGCCTGGCCCATTCTACCTTCCTGTGTCCTTTCCTCCTGCTCACCAACCTCCATCTTTTCACAAATCAAAATCCCACCCATCTACGAAGCCTTCCCAGGCTCCCTTAGCCCTGGTTCCTTATTTCCTGTAACTTGTGCAGTGCATCAATTGTGATTCATTAGGTGCATGCTCGCTCATGTACTTCTGAGCTGCTGAAGGAGGCTACTACCCAAAGCATACTGGCTCATAATTGTGTCCAGCTCACTTTTGTGTCCAGAGCCATCAGCTACTTCATAATTACCATGGACGCTCTTCTGCTCTTTCCATGTAAATCACTTTGAGTTCTAGTTGCTTTTTTGGATACCAATAGGTAACACTTATACCCAACTCACTAAGTGCCTGATAGAATGTCGCCCCCTCCTTCCTCAGTCAAGTGTTCTTGCTGGAACATGATCTGCAGTCTGTCCTACTGTTTACTCATGCCTCGCCTGCATCCCTGTTAATATAATTCTTGGTTTACTCTTGTTTAGTGAGAAGGAAGCGTGTTCACTAGCTTCAGTACATTGCTCCTTCACCCTTTTTAAAAATGTCTAAAAGCACTTAAAAGTCCCTCTTTTTAGGCAGAGTGCAGTGGCTCACACCTGTAATACCAACACTTTGGGAGGCTGAGGCGGACACCTGAGGTCGGGAATTTGAGACCAGCCTGACCAACATCGAGAAACTCCGTCTCTACTAAAAATACAAAATTAGCCAGGCGTGGTGGCAGATGCCTGTAATCTCAGCTACTCGGAGGCTGAGGCAGGAAAATCATTTGAACCCAGGAGGTGGCGGTTGCAGTGAGCCAAGATCATGCCATTGCACTCTAGCCTGAGCAATAAGAGCGAAACTCTGTCTCAAAAAAAAAAGTCTCTCGTTTTAGAGGCTTGATCTGTTTTTAACATAAGGACTGGACACTGGTATGGCCACAACTCTAGCCTGTCTCGGATGGGACCGAGGTTGGGGGACTGATGGAACATGTCAAGTGGTTACTCATCCCCAGCTGCTTCCAAGCAGGACGGCATGTGAGAAGTCTCATTTTAGCTCCGACAGGCCTGTTCCTATGACATGTGATTGTTCCAACACTGCCCCTTAAGATAAAAATCACTTGACTTTTTTTTTTTTTTAACATTCTAGAATGTTTTGGAGAGGAATGAGGAACAAACCAAGGCCAAAGGTAAAGAAGTCTGATTTCAAGTGGTAGCAAAAGGTAAGGGTGGTTATTGTCAGATGTGGCTAAAAGGCAGGTAGGACCCTGGCTCTGCAGAATCGTGCAGATGAGCTGAAGGAGCAGCTCAGAGGCAAAGGTGCAACTTAGAGAACTAGTCTCAACCAGCCAGAAGTCAAAGTGAATCCTTCAAGGTGATGAGCCAACTGGTTCCCTGAGACCCCCTACCCTTGGGATAGCCTAAGGCTTAAGACTACAGATGGGTATTATTAGAAAATGGGGCCACACCAGAACATGGGGGAGAATCTCTCATTCCATGGACTTTACACTCCAGGAGATACCAAATAGCCCAGTGGAAGGGGTGGGGTTTGCAATGCAATGGAATCTGTTAACAACATGTTGGCTCATTTTTCTCTAGAAATATTCTGTCTGCCCTAGTGGGTAGCTCAGATGCTGACAGGACTGACCTCCTCAGCTATCTCAGGGAAAAAAAAAAAAATCAATCCTCATCCCTTTTTCCCACTGCGAGTCATAAGAGAATGTGCTTCCACCCCAGGGTGGTATGTGCCAGCCAGATGGTGAGGTCATTCGAGCAAGGGCCCCAGGGAATGGGAGGATCATGGGCAGTTACAAGTGACTGGATCCTCAACAGTCAACAGGGAAGTAATCCGACCCTTTGTTCCAGTTATTCTCAGGGAAAATAGTTGAGAGTTCCCTGCTCTCTGTTTATCTCTTTCCTAGCTTCTTGTGTACTAGTCATAACATCAGGCAATGGAATGACTGACCATTCTTTGCATCATCCATGACAGCAGGGATGGAGTCAGAAGTGAGCTCTTTGGCGGGCTGGGTGGAATTATAGGGGAACCACTTGCATACTGATAATTGATCTCCCTCCTTGTGAGACTCAGTTTGGGGGCCATGCTGTCCTCCCAGAGTGCTCTGCTAAGTATGCTGAAGTTCAACAGATAACTTGTATTTCAAAAAAAAAAAAAAAAAAAAAACAGCTCTGGGGCTCTGCACCCAGAAAACATAAGAGGAGGACATCATGAGTTCTCTTAGATTTTAAGTGTGATTTTCTAAGGGATTTATGTTATGCAGTTAAGAAAAAAAAAACTTAGCAAAGGAAAAATATTCAAAAAGTTTCAAAAGCTTAGATCCTTAGTCAGTGTGCTTTTGTTAGTTACAAATGTCTAGACTGTACAGGACAATCATGACAATGTTCACAAAGCCCCATGCCGATGGGTTCACTCAAGCCGATGGCTGGATGGCACTGGGCCAACATGCTATAGAAGGAGGGAGGGTCGAATGAGTGATCCTCCTGTGCGGCACATGGGAACTGCTTGGGAGAGGTTGATAATCCCTACCCTCTGGTTTTGAGTAAACAGGTCTGGGTGTGGACCAGAAAGCCATAGTTTTCAAGAGCTTTATCAAGCAATTTATTTATTTATTTAGAGTAGGGGTATTGCTCTGTTGCTCAGGCTGGAGTGCAGTGGTGCAATCATGGCTCACTGCAACCTTGAACTCCTGGGCTCAAGCAATGCTTCTGCCTCAGCCTTGCAAAATGCTGGGGTTACAAGTGCATATTACCATGCCCAGCTACTTAAAAAGACTTTTTTTTTTTTTTTTTTTGTAGAGATGGAGGTCTCTCTATGTTGGCCAGGCTTGTCTTGAACTCTTGGGCTCGAGTAATCCTCCTGTGTAGGCCTCTCAAAGTGCTGGCATTACAGGCGTGGGGCCTGGACATTTCTCAAGCAGTTCTACTGATCATCCAATCTGGAAAACAGTAACCTTGATGGATGATGATCTGTTCCAAACCCATGGTGATATGGCTCTAGTTGAAATATTTTATTTCAGTGAATCTAGAATTTCTCCTGCATGAATAAATATGCAGATACTCACCTATAATTTGACATTGCAACCAAAAGAATATTCTCTTCTTTTATGTATTTTTTTTTAAAGGATTGACCTAAGGGTACTAAAATCCACATAATCACCTTACATATGAATTCCAAAAACCCAACCAACTCATCAGTAGGAAAGTTTTCCTCTCCCCTTATAGAATGTATGAGACTGCTGTGGTCAAGGTTTCCTTGGTGAATCAGCTGCAGAATGCTGGCTAAGTCTTAGCCACTGAGCTCAGCGTCCTCAGGAAACTGGCTCTGGAATGGCCATTAAGGCACCAAGAGTAGGAGCTTTCTGTCACCTACCTATACCATGATAGAACACTTTAAAGCCATTTTTTTAAATTAAAGGATATTAAACCATTTCCCTAGATTTCATGGAAATCATAGGCTCAAATCATCTACTTTTAACACCAAAGTCACAAAAAAATTTACAATAACATTTTAGTTAAAAAAAAAATCCTTACAGCTTATGGCTAAAATGAAGTCTCCAAATCATCTGGGTCCTAATGAGGATTAATCATCATCATTCAGTAAACACGGGCATGTTGCAAATGGCGTGCTTTCGGTGTTTTACAGGCATGAACATATTTGATCTTCATAACAACTCTGTGTGCTATGTACTACTATCTTTCCCATTTTATAGATGAGGAAATTGGGGGCAAAAGTTAAGTTATCCACCCATGCTAATACAAGTCATAACTAGAAGTGATGGAATTTGAATGAACACTAGTAGCTTCAGCGGCCACAGAGAAAGTCTGCAGTCAGACTTAAGGTTAGCAAAGCTTTTAAGGTAAATGACACCATATGTTTAAGAAACAGACTAAACAATTGCTATTTTTTTTAAAAAAACTATCATATCACGATCAAAGGATTGATGTTATCTCATTTGCTTTAGCTTTAATTAAAGAATTTTCTAGATGTTTGCCACCTGTTTCTTAGCCTTTTAAAATTATCCTAATTCTCCCAGCTGTTTCTTAACATTCAATGGTATATTATTATTTAGCATATTTTCTCCACCAATTCACAAAGCAAATGCAACACAGCACTGGATCAAATGACAGATTTGATTTCAATTCTGTTGGCAGTACCTTCTGTGTTTAATTACTCATTGTGTTAAAAGCTAAAGCTGGTTATTCCTCGCTTGTCACCTGCAGTATAAAAATGGAACTGTCTAAAACAAAAACACTTAGTTACTTTCCTTCTGGAGAAGGTTTGAAAGAATCAGAAGTGTCACAAAACACATTTTCACTAGGCAGTTTGACAGATGAAGAAATCAAACTGGCTTTCAGCTCTGTGTACTTTCAGTCTTTCTGCTCATTCAAGTATGTGTGTTCCATTCATTAATTTCTTCCTTTTACAAATATTTATTGAGCATCTGCTAGGTACCAAGCATTGGGCAGTAATGGTTAGAAGTCCTTAATATCAGGCAAAATATGAAATTTAAGTATAAAAATGTTTTCCAAATCCTGTTTAGATTTGTTTAGAGATATCTGCCTTTTTGAAATATCCTATTTTCAAAACAATTGAGAGTTCGCTATACTTAAACTCCCACACTGACTTCCTCACATTCATTCAGCCAAGCAAATTTAAACAGAAGCTGATGCTTTTCCTACACAATTTGCAATGATATCACATGATACCTCCTATCTAAATAATATGCTTCTATAGATGACCAAATTTAGTTTTTGTTTAAATCTTTATCAATTCAAGGTTATTTCAGCACGTAGGTGGGAAGCTTATTAAACCTTTACTATTTGAGAAATTGTATTTTCTTTTTTTTTTTCCTCATGGGTTCAAGCGATTCTTGTGCCTCAGCCTCCCAAGTAGCTGGGACTACAGGCATGTGCCACCACGCCCAGCTAATTTTTTGTACTTTAATAGAGGTGGAGTTTCACCATGTTGCCCAGGCTGGTCTTGAACTCCTGAGCTCAGGCAATCCACCCGCTTCAGTTTCCCAAAGTGCTAGGATTACAGATGTGAGCCACTGCACCCGGCCTGTATCTTCATTTTTAAGACAAAAACGTATAAACCCGTTCTATAACACTAAGGTATAGGCAATTATCACAGATATAATACATGCAAGTTAGTCCAAAATCAAATAAAATATACAATAAACTAACATAAAAGGCAGATTCCAATAAATAAAATGTCACACTGAAAACATAGTAATCTGATATTGAGATTTATAGTACTGCACTGATATTTTTTATGTAAAGCATGAATCAGGGTCTGGAATACACCATCTCAAAATTTGCCACTCTGGCATAAGGATTATTCTGAGTTGAAGACAACTGAGGAAGGGGAAGTACAACTCTTTTTTATTTATTTATTAATTTTTGAGACGGAGTCTTGCTCTGTCACCCAGGCTGGAGTGCATGATCTCTGCTCACTATCACCTCTGCCTCCCAGGTTCAAGTGCTTCTCCTGCCTCAGCCTCCTCGGCAGCTGGGACTACAGGCAGGTGCCATGACACCTGGCTAATTTTTGCATTTTTAGTAGAGACAGGGTTTTGCCATGTTGCCAGACTGGTTTTGAACTCCTGACCTCAAGTGATCCACTCGCCTCAGCCTCCCAAAGTGCTGGGATTACAGGCATGAGCCAGTGCACCTGGCTGAAGTGTAACTCTTAACACTGGCGATGAGATGAGTCTGCACAAACGAACCTCACTAAAATAGCCCTTATCTTCCCCTAGCTTCCCCATATATTTCCCAGTAGCTTCCCCACAGTTTATCATCCCTTGAAGTGCAAAGCGCCTTTCCTTTATGAAGAAGGGTATATAAGCTCCCAAGTCTGATCTCTTCTTTGAGTGTTACTTCTTTTCTGTGAACTTTCATGCACATACATTATTAATAACATTTGTATTCTTTTCTGCTGCGAACCTGACTTTTGTCAATTACATTTGCAGGCCCCTGGTCATTGCACAAGAGAAGCTAAGGAAAGATTTTTTCCTCCCTGACAAGTGCATGGCAGGTCATGTATTCCTCATGAAAGCAATAGGTTTTATTTTCAATTTGAAATAATACAGTAGTCAATTCTTTCTCCGGATCCCAAAATGACAGAGTACAGAATAGAGCCAGAGAATACCCAAGCAATGTTATTCCTCTGCCTGGGGCCGGGCCCACACAGAAGCCACACCTCCACTCCTAGAATATTCTCTCAGGCACCAAGGTCCTCAATAGGTGTGTGCCTGTGCATAGTGCAACCGCTGTGTGCATAATGTTCTTCACGACGCTGTCTGGCTATTTAAACTCAAGTCAGAGAGAAAGCACATTCACATAAGAAATTCTGTCTACTTAACAGGAAAATCTCCATCAAGAATGCAGATGTAAACCACTTTTTGGAGATTCCTTGGAAGGATTCTTACGAGGTGACAATGACTCTGAGCCTTCTGTGGACCCTCCAAGATAGAGAGTCTATTTGTTGCTGGTGGACTCCCAGTTTTCAATAGAGATGACGCTTTTCTCAAATCAGTTTCTGTGTGGCGCTCTCTGGAACAAGAGAAATAATAAAGCCGGCCAATGCAGGCCAAATTTGACAGCCAATGGAGATATCTGATTTAAAAGACAAATGCCTGAAAGAATAGTCCACAATCTGGCCAAGATATTAAGAGATTTCAAGTCGGAAAGTGACAGCCATCGTTACATTATCATGGACCATATGAAAATACCCTGCAGCCTCTCATCTATGATAAACTGATGGTGCGTGAACCGCCGTGCGACAGTGTGCACAGACACTGTTGTAAGGAGCTCGCTGACACAGGAGGGGGGCACTGTTCTCGCAGGGAGGCGGGCTAATCCCGTTCTCTTGGGGAGGGATGGTGTTTAATGCATTTGATTTTAGTGAAAGCTCTAGAAAGCACCAAAAATCCAACAGCTGTACATAGTTCCCATTAGGAATCATGACCTCAACTCATAATTTTTGGGAAAGGAGGATTTATTGTATTGTTTGTCAAATTCAAGTTTTATTTTATGTTCATAAAGCTGTGGAAAGGAAAACACTGTCTTTTTCTGACTATAACAGGCTGTTTGCCGCTCCCTGAAAATCTAACACTCTGCTGAAGAGAAGAGGCACAGCCTCCTGGGCCTCAAGAGGGATTTTTCTGGATTACTATTTGCACAAAGCAAAAGTCAAAGCATGTTCAGACCCCAGCCTTCCTCAGCTCTGCTTCTCACACAGACCCACCATGCCTGACCCAGCATGGATGCTCTTGACCACCTTCAAAGCCCAAATGCCTTTTTTCGACTCATGTGTGATGACTATCCAGATATGAGGATCCAAGCAGTCCCCAGAGAATTGCTGGGTCTTTTCAGAGACAACAGGCTCTGCCCCAAACCCTGGGCTACCTCTTCCCTTTCATGTTGCAAATAAGCTCTTTCCACAGACACTTTTTTTTTTTTTTTTTTTTTTTTTGAGGCAGGGTCTCGCTTTGTCACCCAGGCTGGAGTGCAGTGGCACCATCATAGCTCACGGCAGCCTCAAACTGGACTCAAGGGATTCCGGACCCACTCAGCCTCCTGAGTAGGTGGGACTACAGGTATAGGCCACTATAAACAGCTAATTTTCGGCAAACATCTTAACACAGAGCGCCAGTGTGGCCACCAAGTGCTCCACTGTCCCATAAGCAGGGAGGAAGGGGATTTTGAGCTAAAAGTGGCAACTCAAGATCCAGGTGGCTTTGTCTAAAGTAGCCCAGTAACAATCAAACCCCTGAACAGAAAGATTATCAAACACAGGACAAACCATGACCATGGCCCGAGGCTCTAGAATTTAAACTGGAAACCGTGAAAATTAACCATCCTCTTTGAATTTCTTAGAGGACTGACAGAAGACAGTATGTGCAAAAAATTTTTATTCTCCTTGTCATCCATGTTTACACCTATGAGATACTTTGGTTTGCTGAAGAATATACTTTTTAGGAGATTTTCATTCCCAGAGAAGAAATGTTTTTAAATGGATTGTGACTCACTGTGGATGCCTGAGTGAGGAAAACCAGGGATGTAAAGGTCAGGATTTTGTGCAATTTGTTGGGCTGTCAAACTTTAATGAGTCTTCTGCCAAAATGATTTTGTTCGGTTAAAACTAAAACTAACCAGACGTATGACAAATATTTACGGTCGGGGTCAAGAGTGTTTACTCTTCGGCAGTTAGCTTTGAAAACAAAAGAGCTTTGACCACAGATGGACTGAAGGGAACCAAAGCTGAAACGGAGAGCTCCCTGGAAGCTTAAGAGTCAAACACACAGCCCTGCTTTCCAAACCCCATCACTTCCAGGAGTCGGCCATGAATACAGATGATGAGCTTCGTGGCAATGTCTATTTTTAAAGGCCAGCACACACACATACAATATGATATGGTTTCCCTGACAAAGCCAAAACTGCCAAATAATTACCACGTTTCTAATTTTACATTTGAGCTAACAAACACCAAAGCAGAAGCTGAGGTTTGATTTTAATTTTTGCTCTACTAAAATTAAACTAGATTGTCACGTACTGATTTTCTTATTACAAACTTCGTTTTTAAAAATATTACGACAAATGCATTTTTAAAAAGATGATTGCAAACTACTTTTTAAATGTAGATTTTTTGGATGTTACTCATACATATGTACACATGCACGTATAATACACATGTAAACAAAGATAACAGAAGAAAAGATGATCACTTCTAAGAAGAAATAACAGCCTCATTCCATAAGGTATCATGAAGCCTAGAAATCAGAATTCATGTTTCAGATTATAATCATATTTAAAAATTTTTTTTGTTAGTATTAGCAATGTTACAAAAGCCATCAGGACTGTGTAAACAGAGACAAATTATGTATATATTATGTATGTTTCAAAAATTATCATTGCATATATTAAAATCAGTCAAACTTACAGATATCCATGGCCATGTTGTTATGTCTTGAAGATGAAAGGGGAGAGACAGAAAGAGAATAAGAGAAAAAGAGAATGTAGGAAGAGAGGAAAAGGAAAGAGGAGAGGAAAAGTGAAAGAAAAGGAAGGAAAAGAAAAGAAAGAGAAGAAAGGAAAAGAGAGGAAGGGAAAGGGGGAGAGGGAGTAACAGGAGAGAGGTGGGAGAGAAAGGAGAGGACTCCCCTTATAGTGTCCCTAAATATTCACCCACCCTCTGACAAACCAAATAAGGTCAGGTGGCAACTCGGATAGTCAACTGCTGGTTATTTTAAAAACGTTCATTCAGCGCAACAGCTGAGCTGAATTGTTTTTGATATATAGTCACCTAATCCAATTCAACTTGTGTATTCAATTACTCTTGATGCTAGGGTTAAGCAGGGGAAGTAAGGTATTAGCCCTGCCTCTTTTTTTAATTTTTTTGAGACAGAGTCTTGTTCTGTCATCCAGGTTGGATGGAGCGCAATGGCAGAATCTCGGCTCACTGAAATCTCTGCCTCCCAGGTTCAAATGATTCTCCTGCCTCAGCCTCCTGAGTAGTTGGGATTATAGAAGTCCGCCACCACACCAATCTATTTTTTGTATTTTTAGTAGAGATAAGGTTTCACCATGTTGGCCAGGGTGGTCTCGAATTTCTGACCTCTTGATCCACCCGCCTTGGCCTCCCAAAGTTTTGGGATTATAGGCCTGAGCCATAGCTCTCAGCCTATCCTTGCCTTTTTAAATAATTTTTTTTTTTTTGAGATGGAGTCTCACTCTTTCACCCAGGCTGAAGTGCAATGGTGTGATCTCGGTTCACTGCAACCTCTACCTCCTAGGTTCAAGCAGTTCTCCTGCCTCAGCCTCCTGGGTAGCTGGGATTACAGGTGCGTGCCACCATGCACAGCTAATTTTTCTTTTGTATTTTTAGTAGAAATGGGTTTTCACCGTGTTGGTCCAGGCTGGTCTCCAACTCCTGACCTCGTGATCTGCCCACCTTGACCTCCCAAAGTGCTGGGATTACAGGTGTGAGGGCCAATACATTTTTTAAATTTGATTTTTTATTCTTAAAAAAAAATTTTTTAGAGATTGGGGGGGATCTCACTGTATTGCCCTGGCTGGTCTTGAACTTTGTCCTCAAGCAACCCTCCTACCTCGGCCTCCCAAAGTGCTGGGATACAGGCATGTACCACTATGCCCCTCCCATTCCTGCCTTTGTTTTCTGTGTATTTAGTAGTACATCACTACCTGGATATAAGAATCAGTTAAGTCTTGTTGCACTTGAAAAATCACTCGATTTTAGCTGAAAAGAAATGCCGTGGAGAACTATCTCACTTGCCTGTGTTGTTCTGCACCCAAGGACTCTTGCATGTTCTGAGAGGCTGCTCTGAGCTAGTAAAGTGCTGTAGGAGGTTGAAGGCCGAACGCTTAATCCCAAGGGGAATTTCCCAACCAAAGCAGCAAGTTCCCTGAGGCTGGAAAGCTCGGTGGGTTGGCAGGGAGGGCATTCCAGAGCAGAGGGAGGAGAACACGGATGCGGAGGCAGAGTGGGGAGGGCCCACGTGCTTGGAAACAGGGGCTACTCCACTGCGGGCCGAGCTCAAGGTGCAGAGGGAACCATTACTGTCACAAGAAAATAAACAAAGATAACAGAGCGGAAAAGACGACCAGATCCTTCTAACAAGAAATAACAGCTTCTTTCCACAAAGTACAATCATGTTTAAAACAGATTCCAGGTTCACCGGGTTTCCAAGTGACCTCACAAAACCACCTGGGCTGTGGGTCCATGGTCAAAGGAGGTCCATGACCCTGGGGTCTGGCCCCATCAGCCAGTCTGGCTCCTTCTTGATCCTAATACACCCTCTGGCCCCACATTTCCTACACAGTCCAAGAGTTCTCATCCTCTTCTGTTGTGGGTTCATGTTAATAATAAATATTTATGAGGAAAAGATAAACACATGCATGCACATACACAAACACACATACACATATATACACACAAACATCAGAGGCTTGGGAGCAGCAAAGAACCTTAGAAACACTGAAGGTCAATCTCTCATTTCTCAGGTGAGAAAACTCCCTGGGAATCTAAGTGGCTTTGTACATGTGACAAGCACAGTGTCTCTTCTTACGATCCTATCACCGACTCCACACACATTGTAAACCGTCAGAAGTTTGTGAGTTACAGACATTTGGGAGGAAAATACATGATATCCTTAGTAGCCACAGCAGGTACTCCAAAATCATCGGAAAGAATGAATTAATGATGAGCCTTTGGCATGGGTCACTGGGAATCACAAGGTCTCACACAAGCCGTCATCACAGAAAGGTCTAATCGTGCACATCACAGACCTGGTTCCCAGAGGACTCTAGTTTCCATCCGTACCTTTAAACTCGTCGAAAGCAAAAACAAACAAGACACTATTTAAACAAATTGCTCACAGAACCCCATGACCTTAAACCAAAACGCAAACTTAGGAAAGAACAACCAAGCAGCCAAAGGGCAAGCTGTCAACAGAGACTACAGCCCCGCTAGTCGCCAAACCACTCTGTCCCGGAATTCAAAGCACCTTCATGCAAACTGCTCCCTAAGTGAGAGCTGCCTTGCGAAGGGAGCTTGAAGCATTCAACTGGAGCGTTATTAGTGATGCTGAGACTGCACAGCATGGCTATTCAAATCCACAATTCAAAATGCGGAAATGAACATTTTATGTTTTTGGGACACAAAGAACCTACAAAACTGTATCCAGTGTGTGTGTGTGTGTGTGTGTGTGTGCGCGTGCGTGTGTGTGTGCGCGCGCGCATGCTTCCACTGGGTGTGTGTATATGTGAAAGAAATAAGGAATCCCCAGAAAATTTTCCCCTAATACAATAAGCTTCCATTTCTTTTGAGAAACACGGTATTTTAGATTTTTCCTCTGCCATCCAAGTATGACAAATTACATGGATAGGCCAATAGGCATTGCATGGCAGTTCTTCAGTTCCTAGAGGCAGATGCCAAGTGCAAATCCACTTCCTCTGTCCTGTGCTGTCCAACATAAGGGGCCACTGCAACCTGGACTGATTAAAATGAAGTCAAGGTTAAAGTTTAATTCCTCAGGGGTACTTGCTGCCAGTGGCTAGGGGCTACCCAACAGAACAGTACCAGTTTGAAAACAAATCCATCGACAGATTGTCCAGTTCTACCAGCCAGTACTGAGTCAGGCCCCATGGCTTGTCCTGATCTCGTTTCAGTGGATGAATGGGACCTCACTGTATTGCCCAGGCTGGTCTCGAACTATTGGCCTCAAGAGATCCTCCCACCTCAGCCTCCCAAAGTGTTGGGATTACAGGCATGCACCACTAGGCCCTGCCCATCCCTGCCTTTGTATTCTGTGTATTTAATCATACATCGCTACCTCAAAATAAGAATCAGGTAAGTCTTGTTGCACTTCTGAAAAATCACTCGAATTTTAGTTGAAAAGAAATGCAGGGGAGAACTATCTCACTTGTGTTATTCTGCACCCAAGGATACTTGCTCCATTAAGAGCTGTAAGGTTCAGCTGGGTGTTATCCGAAGCCATCCAGGCACGTCTAACACCTTCATTTCTATAGAAACACAGCCATTTGCACATAGTGGCACTCTGGTCAATGATGGACCGCCTATGCTCTGGTGGTCCCTTAAGATTACGATGGCTACACCATCGACCCCAGTGTGCAGTGGGCTGTACCATCTAGGTTTGTGGAAATGCACTCTCTGGTGGTTGCAGAACAATGAAATCACCCAAGGACACATTTCTCAGAATGTACCCCTGTTGTTAAGTAACATGTAACTAATCAGAACGTGACTTTTCCTCAGATGCATTTGTTCTTCACTTTTTGGGAGTCACAGCCCCTTTAAGAAAAGTGATGAAAACAGTGGATGCTGTCCTTTACTAAATGAGCTTTCAAACCGCCCCCCCACCCGCCAAAAAAACCCTAATATTTTCCATATGGTTTTGGGGAAGTATTCTAACATTCTACAGTTTGTTCTTGGACTCCAGTTTAAAAACCGTCTGCTTGGCTGGGCACGGTGGCTCATGCCTAGAATCCCAGCACTTTGGGAAGCTGAGATGCATAGATCACTTGAGGTCAGGAGTTCAAGATCAGCCTGGCTGACATGGTGAAACCTCATCTCTACTAAAATTACAAAAATTAGCCAGGTATGGTGGTGTGCACCTATAATCCCAGCTACTCAGTAGGCTGGGGCAGGAGAACCACTTGAACATGGGAGGTGGCGGTTGCAGTGAGCTGAGATTGATTGCACCACTGCACTCTAGCCTGGGCAACAGAGTGAGACTTTGTCTCAAAACAAAAAACAAACAAACAAACAAAACCAAAAAACAAACAAAAAACCCTCATCTGTTCAACAAAATCATTTACAGTGCTCATTTGAGACACAACTTCCCTGAAGTAACACTTTGACTTCACCTATCTTAGGTTACTTTTTTAAGTAAAAACAAAGTCTCATTAAAAATAATTGAGCTCATTAATGGTAGAAATTTTCATCCATTCTCATGTTAGCCGGGGAGATATTACATGCATAAAAATTAGCTTAGAAAACTCTCTCCATTAAAATACCGTGGTAATTTTTCTCCACAAATCTCAGAGCGTCCATTTACCATCTGATTATTATTTTCATCTAGAGAGCTACTGAATAAATTGTAATTTACTTTTAATGAAATAATTATCTTGTGAAGGACAAATGTTGAAATGTTTACGGCTCCATGAACCAACCAATCTCTTTCAACTTGTGCAAAATTAAATATAAAAATATTACTAACATAAAGGTAGGCAGGAAGGCAGCTAATGTTCTAGCTTGTATAAAATCGGCTTCACCCAGTGATAGAAGTGACCAGGTGAATCGTCTTAAAAAGAAAAAACACATGGAAAGATTACATATTCAAAAGTTTCCGTTCTAAGTTAGATTCTCTGACACTATTAGAGATACACTAAATGTTACTAAAGTCTTTCTAAAATCATCTCAGTCTTCAGGTAAGACTATCTTTATTTTTAATTTTTGCTAAGTTTAATAAAGTTCTGAGACAAGGTCTGAAAGTAACAAAGAGTCAAGTTGATCCAATGATTTATTTCTGTAACATCCTGCTTGATATCAACATCAACCTTTGCCTTGGCAATGAATCAACATTTTATAGATAGAATTTTATGACGGCAGATAGAGCATGGATTTTAAAAACAGAGAGCGGGCTGGGCGTGGTAGCTCACGCCTATAATCGCAGCACTTTGGGAGGCCGAGGCGGGTGGATCACGAGGTCAGAAGTTCAAGGCCAGCCCGGCCAAGATGGTGAAACCCCGTCTCTAGTAAAAACACAAAAAATAGCCGGGCACAGTGGCAGATGCCTGTAATCCCAGCTACTCTGGAGGCTGAGGCAGGAGAATTGCTTGAACCTGGCGGCAGAGGTTGCAGTGAGCTGAGATCGTACCTCTGTACTCCAGCCTGGGTGATAGAATGAGACTCTGTCTCAAAAAATAAAAAAAAAATAAAATAAAAAAGAGAGAGATGGGTTTGACTTGTACTTACTTCAATTAAATATATATCGTTAAATGCATATGAACTTTATCAGTATAAATTCTAAAGGAAGAGAGAATTTCAGAAGATACAAAATGCAAACTGTAGGAAGATACGAAGCCTAACAAGCGTCTCCTTTGGTTAGGAACCATGCTGGTTTTTTTTTTTTCTCCCAGCTTTGAGGTATAATTGACAAATGAAAATTGTATATACTCAAGCTGTGAAGCATGGTGTTTTGATATAAAAGCTGAACTCACAGAAATAATGGTAACCAGGGGCTGGAGGCAAAAGAAAATGGAAAGATGTTGGTCAAAGGATGCAAACTTGTAGTTACAAGCAAGTTCTGGAGACCTAAGGTACAGCATAGACTACAGTTATTAGCAATGTATTGTATATTTAAAATTTCCCAAGAAAGTAGATCTTAGGTTTTTCTCAAGGCACACACACACGGTTATGGCCCCTACGTCAGACACAAGTAACTATGTGAAACCATGGTAGGTATTTGACATTTTATCTTTTACCTACTACTTGAACAACAGATGGAGGGTTGAAGATCAAGAGAATCACTCAGGGTTCTTGAGTACCTTTCCATTGGAACTTAAACCGTACAAGGGCAGGAATTTTGTTTTCTGCCGCTTTTTCCTCAATACCTATACCAGTCCCTGACACACAGTAAGTGCTCAGAAAATAACTGTTGAGAATGAATAAATCCCTGGCAGTGAGCTAATCAATTTAGAGGGAAACGAAAGCCAAGCACATCCCATCCTGTTGTGAAGAAGAAGATTCTGACAGTCTCAGGCATCCCTGTGTGAGTTTGCTGTGACCACTTTGGGGTTTCACATTTGGAGAAAAAGCGAAAGTCCAAATGGAGATAAGAGTAAATCAGGTTAGAGAAAAGAAAATGGACATACTTAAATGAACACAAAAGAAACTATGAGAGCTTAATTTGAAGAGATGTCAGAAACTTCCCAAAACAAAGAATCAAAGACAAAGAATGATGATCAATCCATCAGAGAAGGGAGAAACAGTCTGCATATTTCAACAGAAACATGCAAGGACAGTGAGAGGACTTATTTTTAAAAAGATCTTTCTCGTCTGGGCGCGGTAGCTCACACCTGTAATTCCAGCACTTTGGGAGGCCGAGGCGGGAGGATCACGAGTTCAAGAGATTGAGACCATCCTGGCCAACACGGTGAAACCCTGTCTCTACTAAAAATACAAAAATTAGCTGGGCATGGTGGCAAGCGCCTGTATTCCCAGCTACTCGGGAGGCTGAAGCAGGAGAATTGCTTGAACCTGGAACCCGGAAGGCGGAGGTTGCAGTGAGCCGAGATCGTGCCACTGCACTCCAGCCTGGCGCCTGGCGACAGAGTAAGACTCTGTCTAAAAAAAAAAAAAAAAAAAGGATCTTTCTCAACACATTTCTAACTTGTTCCTGCTCTCCTACTTTGAACTAAATACAAGATACAAGGTGTCTCCTCTCCAAGGAACACCAGAGTATCCTCAATCTCTGAAACCTTTGGATTATAGAATCCCAATACGTAAAAGGAGCCTTAGAAATCCTCCAGTCCAACCCTCGTTTGAATGAATGAGGCCACTGAGGCTCAGAGAGGTTAAGAATTTATCCAAGGTCACACAGCTGGTTCTTCATGAAAATCAATGCTGCTCCTTCTTCCTCTACACATTGACACCTTCAATTTCCAGATGAAATCTTCCTCCTCCACCAAGAGCAGGGAAAACACTTCTTTGGACTTTTGGGGAGGTAAGTGAATGAGTGAATGAACCAAGCATGTTTGCTGTGATGGCCCCTATATCACTTTACTCCGCTGTGTTCTCCATGCCCCATACCCAAAATATTTCCTTTTGAAATATTTAAGAATAGCTGGCTGCCTGAAAGCTCCCTGACCCCTCTGGAGGGAAGACCTGATACAAATCCAAATTCATAAATTCCACCTCAAATGGGAGGATTCTGTGTTGAGTAAAGTACATCCCATGAAGCTTAGTCACCCTATTCTGAAGCACCATGGCCAATTTTATCTAATCACGGAATTCTAAAATATTCAGCACTTTCAATAAAAAATGTATGAAATCATAAAGCCGAATGGTTATGTGCGTGTGGCTAAAATGAACATCTGGGGGAAATTAAGACTAACAGCACAATTTGGAGAGCTAGCTGTTTCTTAACGGGATACCCAAGCCTTTTTTCCTAACCTGGCTCAAACCTATAGAGTCATTAGCTGGTTTAGCTGTCTGACGCAATATTTGCAAACAAATAATAAGACATTATAATGCCATGTCTTAGTTTTCATAATAGCAACTGCTAAGGGAATGAATTAATTGCAAAACAAACAAATGTAGCTGAATTTTGTAACCAACCTAGGACATGGTAAACTAAACCATCAGCTTAACTGAAACAAAAAATTCCTAAGAAAATTTATATCCAAAACCACTAAAATGTGTGAATGTCATTTTAGCTTTCATAATCTACCTCTTAATTCAATATATTTTAAGCCACTGAAAAGCAACTCCTCTCTCATTTGGGTTTTGGCTGGAGTGTTTTGTTTTGTTGAGTGTGTAACACGTGTGCAATTGCAACATATATATGTCTTGGATTTTTGGCTAAATGAGATTAGGTATAATGTTTCAGAATGTATGAAAGAGTATTTACTTAAAATTTTGAAATAAATATTTAAAGTATGTGAGATCTTAAAAACCGAAAAATATCAATCTGGTTTTTCTATTCAATGACTGTATATCCAACCAAGCCTAAGTTACCTGCCAACTTTCCATGCTCAGAACATAATTGACAGTCCAGAAAGAAATGAGAGGACTCTGAGGAACCAAAACACAGTTCACAAATCATAGGTGCATTAACATAAAAAGCCCTTTGGGTCTTCTCCCAGAACCCAATTGTTCTTTTCTATCAATAGCAGATAGAGAGGATACAAATTCTCACACAGCTAATTGGGAGTTAATTTATAATTACAAACAGAAAAATCAGTTCTAAAAGCCAAATGAATGCATTCCATCTGAAATGGACAGGTTGTACAATTCACCTTATAAGGAGGAAAACCAGGATTCTTTTTAAATCTTAAATGGACCCTAAGAAGAAAAGCTGAGCAAGAAAAGAGACAGAAAATGCTTTTAAAAATAAGGCCACCAGGAGACCTCAAGATCACAGCAGGCTGTGGACGCTAAGTGTGGAGGTCGGAGCCCTCCTCGTTAAACCTGAGATTCTCATGGAGAGGCGCTCCATCCCAGGAAGACTGGAGGGACATCAAAGCAACCAGGAGGCCTTGAAAGGTCTCCAAGAGGAGAGGACAGAAGAGCTTCTGATCGGTGCTGAGGAGTGAGTGGGCAGGGACAGAAGTGATCGCTTGAGGTCAAGGAGAGCTTTATTTAGAATGGATGAAACTTGAGGATGTTTTCAACACAAGGAGAAGAAGCCAGGAGAAGAGCAGAGTGGAAAATAAGACCAACGGGAGAGAACCATGTGGGAAGAGAGCAGGAAGGGGTGGCATGAAAAGCCCAGAGGAACGGAGATGCCTTGAAGGACTCCTCCCCCTCAGAAACCTGCTTTGAGTCCTGTACCCCAGCTGGTTGCCATCTCAGGCATATGGCAGAGAATTAGCCTAAGGTGGCTCAAAGCCAGTCCTCAGACAGAGGAATCAGCATCACCTGGATCCTGTTTGCTGAATCTCTGAGCCCAGTGCAGAGCTACTGAATCAGATGCTGCAGTAACAAGACTGCAGGTGATTCATATTAAAGTTTGAGCCATAGCGGCTAAAGCAGTGTTTACGAATATGGGCATTGGAGTCAACTAGATCTGGGTTCAAATCCAGCTCTCCCCTGACCTCGTGGTATGTGCCCAAGCTTGGGCAAGCATTATCTAAACCTCAGTTTTTTCCTCGGTAGAATGAAGACAATTGTACTAATATTTCTTGGGGGCTACTTTAAAAATTAGAGTCTGGGCATGGTGGCTTACAACTGTAATCCCAGTGCTTTGAGAGGCCTTAATGGGAGGATCACTTGAGGCCAGGAGTTCGAGACCAGCCTAGGCAACATAGTGAGACACCCCTGCCTCTACATTTTTTTTTTTAATTAGCTGGGCATAGTGGTGAGTGCCTGTAGTCCCAGCTACTCAGGAGGCTGAGGAAGGAGAAGTGCTGGAGTCCAGGAGTTCGAAGCTGCAGTGAGCCATGATCATGCCACTGCACTCCAGCCTGAGTGACAAGGCAAGACTGTCTCAAAAAATAAAAATCATTTAAATGATATATTGCAGAGGTAAAGAGCTGGGCATGAAGCCTGGCACACGGTAATAATGGACGGGCTGTTATTATTGTTCATCCCTTCCAGTCTGACTGGTCAAATAGCTCCACTACGTCCCTGTCCGAAGCACTCTGGGAAAGAAGTTGCCGAGGACAGGGAATACATTTCAGGCTTCTGCATCCCACAGGATCCAGCCCACAGCTCTGAACAGGGAAGGTACCCAGAAAATATGGACTGAAATGAATATACCCAGGGCTGTGACATGGGCAGGCCAGTGATCCCAAAGCAAATATGAAAACTACTTCTTTTACTCTATTTACACAAAAACCAGTTAGACAGAGGTTATGAACTTGTTTGAGATTAAAGGATCAACTTTCAGAAGGGGACAAGCACCTTAGGAGGAAAAAGAATGCTTCTCTCAAAAGCTCCTACCACAGGCGGTGTCTCTACGAGGGACAGAGATCTCTCTGAACCAGCAACAAAGTGCTCCCGAGATCAGTAGTGCACATTGCTCCTGAGATGTGTGACCCCAGATGAAGCTGAATGTTTGGGTAAAACACTTAGGTCAAATTGCACCACTAGATGAGCTGCTTCATTGCAGGCAAAGTTCCAATCATGAAGTGACTGATTTCATGCAGCACACCTTAATTTCCTGGGTTGGCAAAAGCATGTACACAGAAACCCCATCAGACTTGTTACCGTAACATGAATTTTTCTGCTTGCGTTGTTATAGATGAGGAAAAAAAAGGAGAACTTGTAACATGGAACAGCAGCTTCTACTGTGAACAGTACAGGATGAGGGCAAAAGTGCTGGATGGATCACAGCCAAATTTCAATACGAAGAACCCACAGGTCGCTGCAATTTAATCCATTCAACTAACTCACAATTCTGGAGTGCCCACTAGGTAGTGGGCACTGGGCTAGACCCTGGGGGTGGTGACAGAACTGAGACCCAAGTGCCTCACCGGGCACCCCCTGCCGAGCAAAGGGCCACCAGGACCTAGTGACAGCAGCCCTAGAGTGCAGGCTGGAGTCGAGGCCTGGGAGGCCAGAGGCATGTCCAAGGAAGCTTCTGGCGCACCTCCTTTGATACTGCTTCTCTGGCGGGCAAGGAAAGACATCATTTTGGGGAGACTTGCCAACAAAACTCCAGGGGCATGAAAGACCCTGAAGGGGAGGCTACAGAGCCCAGGCTTTTGCATGTCAGCAGTGAGGAATGATGAGAGTTTGGCCCTGGCTGAGTGCAAGATGAGATCTTTGTAAAGGAAGGTCATTCTGTGGCTGGACCAGACAGGAGAAACCAGGGGCAAGGGACCCATTAAGGGCAAAGCAGTAGCCCAGGTAAGAGATGGCGAGGCTCAAGGGGAGGTGGTAGGGCAGAGGCCTCGAGGACCTATAGGGAGGGGAGTTAAGGGTGACCACAGGGTTCCTAGTTGAGTCATAAATCAATGAAGCCCAGAACTGCTGGAAAGTGTTAGATCTGGGGGTACTCCCAATCACAGCGAGGCACCCTGAGATCAGTGCTTTAACATAAAATTGCAATGAGCATTCTAAAAGCCCAGGCAGCTGCAGATTCAGGAGATGACTCCAAGGCTGCCTTTTGTATCCTAACAATAAAAAGGCTTCTAGTGGTTCAATCTCCCTAATTCTCCCTGCAGCCGGAGAGCCATGCGTGCTGGAGCTCACCAGGCCTCCTTATAAAAATCCAAGGGCCCTTTCCTTTGGATACAATTCCTCAACTGTAGAATATTAAATAAATAACCCCAGGTGCGGCCAAAGATGGTCACTCTGAATTGAACTCCAAAGTCTTCCAGAAGTCTGTTTACCACAAAACAGTCTGTCTCCAAAGTAGAAGCAAAGATAAAGAAGTGTTTGTTGAATGACAGACTGACATCCACCGCAAGCTGGGTGCACTAGCCAAATTTCACTTTGAAGACTAGGCACGTGGCAAAATTAAATGTACCAAAAGTACTAACATAAAGGTAGATAGGAAGGCACCAAATGTACTATAATAGCTTGTATAACATCAGCCTCATCCAGTGATCAAGGTAACCAAATAAATTCACACACACACACACACACTGTAGACTCCAATGTTTCCATTGTAAGACAAATTCTCTGACACTACTAGTGCGCACTTGACAGCCTGGATCCTCAAGACATCCCCGGGTTTGGTGAGAAGAGACAGCCCACATATGCCTGGCACTTGGTTGCGCTTCTTTGGAGACAGAGGGTACAAGGTACACCCTGCAGTTTTACTCAACAGAGGATATCACCAGCAGCTTGGCCAGGGTAATGCTGTATGGGACTGTCCCCTATACCATGTAAGTTGGGTTCTTAACCACATCCTCCCAAATGCCAGTAAGTTATTGAGGAAATCTGAAATACCCCCATGCATTTCCAAATGCCCCCTAGGGTTGCTGCAGGACCTCCGTGCAGATCCCTTGGAGTATTCACTGATGAAGATCTTCTCTATAAATACTCTGTCTTCCTACCTGGTAAAAATCATGACTGCCTGTACTTGTCCATCTGATATGGTATAAAGAAATGATCTTTTTTTTTTTCAAAGCAGCAACATGTCAAATAAGCCTCAAATGTTCTAGAGTTCACTGCTGTTTTTCAGCAGAAGCAAATCACAGAGCTAAATTACTAAGAGACCATAGCTGTCTCTAGGGCTTTAAAAAACTGAGGCAGTATTTTTTTCTTGGAGAATTTAAAAATAAAATGCAGTTCAAACTCTAGAACATAGAGTGAGGTTTGTCTCATAAATTCTGGAACATCCCAAGTTCTATAAATCAAGCCCTAAAGAATGAGAGTACCACGGCAAAGAACCTCAGAACAAAGATTATGCAAAAGGATCACTGGTGATTTTCTATTTTTACGTGAATTACAATGGCAGTGAAATAAAACTTGCCCTTCTGAACTCCACCCCCATACTTGTGCTACGATTATTAAAGTACTTTGCATTGTGCATATACTTTAATGCCAAGACTTCAAGTGCTAACATTTAGACAGAATATACTAAGTTACATTAATCAAATTGTTAGCAATAAACCTTTCTGTACCATAAAGTAAAGCCTTAAAAAAAAGAAAGTCCAATCCTTCCCAACCCAAGAAGTATGCCCAAGGATATCTACAGGAATGGCTGCAGTAACTGGCAAACACTGGCAGGAAATTTCCAATGATTGAAGTCAACAAATCCTCAGGAAACATGCTCAGACAGATGGCACTTAAAAAAACCCAACAAACTGCATTTAGATTTACAGGAAGCTTTTTTCACTTACTTTGAATTTCTGTATAATCTTCGTTTCTCTAAGTTAAAGGGGGAAAGAAAATCACACTGCAATTCCTTATTTTTCTAATTAAGAAAACAAAAACAAAAACATGTTATATCCTTGAATCCAGCTTTGGATGTCTTCGAGTATTTTCTTGGAGTCTCTTTCCAGTGAATACTACTTTCAAATTCTAAGCACAAAGTACAATCTCAAAAGTTAGCCCAAATAGCGTACAAAATCAAAGATCACGATGTCAACAGACAACTGCATCTATCAGAAGCGATGATGATTCGGAACAGGATAAATCTAGAATGGTGTTTTCCAAAAGGCTTTTTGGATGTCAAATTTAGGAAGTAGGTGAAGGCTACATCCCAAAAGTTCCTCTCCAAAAAGAACGCCAAAATATTAATAAAAAGAGTCTTCTTTTTGAAGTTTTCCGTCCCCTGGTGTCCTTGAGGCTGAACTTCCCCAACCTGGCCTCGGTGAAGCCATCCATTACTGGGCAAATCCACATGAAACCCGAGGACACTTCAGCCTGGGGAGGACGCAGTCAGAGCAGTGAAGCAACTCCACATGGGACGGGCCTTTTATGGCCTGAACTCGAGAGCCTCGATACCAGCTCATCTACCAGAAATAGCTCTGGAAATTCAGAGGAGCTCATCAGCTGTTGCAGCAGGCCTGGCCAGCAGCTACTTCAAACGCAATTAGTTTGTCCACACTGTCTTTCGTCTTGTTTTACAGAGAAATTGAAAATATAACAGCAGTCCACTGAATGAGATACAACAATACAGACTTGGATGAGCAAACATTTTTCTAACTTAGTTTTTTAGGCTAAAAAAAAAAGCACACGATAATTGATAAAGCTCAGACACTGAATACCCCAAAAGTAAGTAACAGACTTACTTTTGAATGCCCAAAATGTAACTAACAGACATACACATTTATGAAACAGTATGATGTAATGGCACATGTCTCTACAAGTTTACAAATACTGTAACCTCTGTGGATTTCCTACCACTTCCAATAACCGTAGAAAATGAATCATCAGAAGAAAGCACTGTGCTGGAAGTACTTGCTCTAAAATGACCCAAATATTTTATCTGCAAGCCAAAGTCAGTCCTCTGAACTGGCAGGGTCTATCTTCCTGTGGATCTCGAGTAGCTCACCTCACTGAAAAACCAGATGAATCTAAACTAATTAAATATTAACTATGAAGCACAACCACTTCTTAAAAGGCCATGTGCATTTTTTTAAACATTAAAAGGCCACCAGCTGGGTGTGGTGGCGCACGCCTATAATCTCAGCACTTTGGGAGGCCAAGGCAGGCAGATCACTTGAGGTTGGGAGTTCAAGACCAGCCTGATCAACATGGAGAAACCCCATCTCTACTAAAAATGCAAAATTAGCTGGTTGTGGTGGCACATGCCTGTAATCCCGGCTACTCGGGAGGCTGAGGCAGGAGAATCACTTGAACCCAGGAGACGGAGGTTGCAGTGGACCAAGATTGTGCCATTACACTTCAGCCTGGGCAACAAGAGCAAAACTCTGTCTCAAAAATAAATAAAATAAAATAAAATAAAATAAAATAAAAAAGGCCCCTGACATGTTGAATGCACTCAAACAAATATCACAACCCTGTTTACAAAAATACTTATAATTGTAGGTCTCTGTCCCTTTTGTTACCAAGAACAGAGAATCTTAATTTTCTGCGACAACTTCAATATAAACCACAAACCCCATAAGATTTGGGCTGCAGTACAGCAAAAAGCTGTGTGCTGCTCGGGGCCTCCCAGAGGTATGCCTCTGGGTTTCAGGGTTCTCAGACCACCAGCTGCCTCAGCCAGCACGGGAGGCCTCTCTAAGCAGGATCTAAATTCCTGTTACTAATTAACCCTGCAGAACAATGCCTCCCCCTAAAAGGACAGTCCTGAGGCCAGGTGAAAAGATGACAGGTATAATAATTAAACATTGGGGCCGGTGGCTCATGCCTGTAATCCCAGCACTATGGGAGGCTGACACAAGCGGATCACGAGGTCAGAGATCGAGATCATCCTGGCCAACATGGTGAAACCCTGTCTCTATTAAAATACAAAAATTAGCTGGGCATGGTGGTACACACCTGCAATCCCAGCTACTGGGGAGGCTGAGGCAGAAGAATTGCTTGAACCTGGGAGGTGGAGGTTGCAGAGAGCTGAGATCGCGCCACTGTACTCTAGCCTGGTGCCTGGCAACAGAAAAAGACCTTGTCTTAAGAAAAAACAAAAAATTAAACATTGGCTTCACGATTGTTTTGTGCTAGGGGTAAAAAAATTTGTCCCAGTCAACGTTTTTTTTTTTTTACCCATCTCAAGATGGCAAACAAACAAAACTTCATAGCATGGCTTTTGCATCCTAATCTCACTCCTGACCCTGATCTTCCTTTCCCTTAGACCAAATTGGCTTTTCTCTCATTTTAAAGTTTATTTGATCATGTTTTATGTATTTCTATAAGCTGTGTTAAGCCCCTCCTTGGAGAAAAGTAGGGCAAAAATAAATAAAAACTTATATAAAAGAGTTCACTATCTGGGTCTTCTCTGTAAAGAGAAGATAGGAGGAGAAAATGAATCACTGGCTAACACAACAGTGCTATTTCCTTCCTAAAAAAGATTCACTCCCACAAAATAAACATCTAGCTTTTGTATGCCTCTTAACTTTTTGCACACTGCTTCCTTGTAGCAACAAAACTGTTCTAGATTAATGCATTGGAGTCTAATAGGATAAGCCTCCTCTGTCACTTCTTTTACATATCCTTTTTGTCTTCGATTATTTAAATCCCAGTTAATTCTTTCTGTGCAATCCATTTAAACACGTTCCTAATGTTTTGGCTATCTGCCTAACTTGGAAGACTCTTATCACACTTACTTCTTTCCAATCATGATAATCATGAATGAGAAGAAAAATCAGCATACAAAAGATGTCAGTTTTCCCCAGACTGATCTACAGGTTAACACAATTCCTATCAAAATCTTTTAAGTAGGTTTTTTTTTTTTTTTTTTTTTTGAGACATGGTCTTGCTCTGTTGCCCAGGCTGGAGTGTAGTGGTGCAATCACGGCTCACTGCAGCCTCAACTTCCCCAGCTCAAGCCATCTTCCTGGCTCAGCCTCCTGAGTATCTGGGGCTATAGTGATGCACCATGATGCCGGGCTAATTTTTTAATTTCTTACTTTTTGTAGATCTGGGGATCTCATTATGTTGCCCAGACTGGTCATGAACTCCTGGGCTCAAGGCATCCTCCCACTTCAGCCTCCCAAAGTGCTAGGATTACAGGTGTGGGCCACTCTGCCTGGCCTCACAGTGATTTTTGGCAGATATTCTAAAATTTACACGTAAAGGTATAGGCCCTAGAATAGCTGAAAAACATCTTGAAAAAGAAGAAAAAGGTTAGGTCAGGCAACGTGGCTCATGCCTATAAACCCAGCACTTTTGGAGACTGAAGTTCACAGGCAGAAAAGAAAACTTGCATCACCAGCTCCAGTGTTTCTGCGTAGCGGTCTCACAGTCCATTTCTCACTCCTATTTCTGGAGTCAAGATGAGGTCAGAGCATTGGCCAGGACTGTCAGTACAGGAAAGGAAGACAACAACACTCTCTGTGTCCTTGCCTCTGCCTTCTGAAAAGTTCTGCTTTCTACATGGCAGTGAACTTGATCCATCACTAGAGGTATTTTTTAAGCAGTTCATTTCCAGGAGATGAAAAGGCTCGGCAACCAGGACCCATACTTTGCCCTATTTTCTGCCATGAATGGGACCAGACTTGGAATTATTTCATTTTCTCAATAAGCTTAAGATTTTGACCTTCAAGAACAGACAGAGACATACTATAGTCTACTGATATGTACACCGATACACCTGTATGAGTCTGAGCTTGTGGCCTTCTGTGCCACGGGCAAGTCATTTTGTTTGTGCATAGATTTTTCTCTTTTTTTTTTTTTTTGAGACCAAGTCTCACACTGTCGCCCAGGCTGGAGTGCAGTGGCATAATCTAAGCTCACTGCAACCTTCACCTCCCAGGTTAACGATTCTTCTGCCTCAGTCTCCCGAGTAGCTGGGATTACAGGCACCCACCACCACGCCCAGCTAATTTTTTGTATTTTTTTTTTTTTTAGTAGAGACGGGGTTTCACTATGTTGGCCAGGCTGATCTCAAACTCCTGACTTCGTGATCCTCCCATCTTGGCCTCCCAAAGTGCTGGGATTATAGGCGTGAGCCACGGAGCCCGGCCTAGATTTCTTTTTAAAGACAAAAAAGGGGATATTATTTTCTTTCTTTCTTTTTTTTTTTTTTGGGATGGAGTCTCACACTGTTGCCCAGGCTGGAGTGCAGTGGCATGATCTTGGCTCACTGCAATCTCTGCCTCCTGGGTTCACCCCATCCTCCTGCCTCAGCCTCCCGAGTAGCTGGGACTACAGGTGTGCGCCACCACGCCCAGCTAAATTTTTTGTATTTTTGTAGAGACAGGTTTTCACCATGTTGGCCAGGATGGTCTTGATCTCCTGACCTCATGATCTGCCCGCCTTGGCCTCCCAAAGTGCTGGGATTACAGGCATGAGCCACCATGCCCGGCCAAGGGGATATTATTTTCAGTTAATATTTTTCAACCAACAACCCCCCACCCTTGTCAGACAATCTGAATCAACCAATAATTCAATCAATTGAGTCTGTCTTTCTGTCTGGTCTGGTCTCACTTTTTCTCAAACGTTTTGGAGAACTTTACTGGCTTTAGCTGAAAATCTTTGAGCTCCAAGGTCATCTGTAGGTCACTGGCTTGAACCACCGATGAGCGAGCCAACTATTCTCTCCCAAGCTGCAGCTTCAGAGAAATGGGTGTGTAGCAGAGCTCAACCCAAAGAGAACTGCTAGTCTTGTGGTCAAAATGAGATGTGAGCTTGCCAGGGGTGAGCCTGGACCATAGTTTATGAGTCCTGGCTCCAGAGATCCAGCCTCTCACACGGTTAGAGCAACATCGCATTCCTGGACACCAGGCTCAGAGACTCGAGAGTAATCAGAGATGTACAAAGTGTGACATGCTCTGTTTGGGCTGCTGGATATCTAAAAATATGAGATTTCTGTCTGCTGTCAAGCAGCAGCTCACACTGCATGAACAGAACCATGGAGGCTGCTGCTCAAATAGGGACGTGAGCTGACGGCGATGTGGCCCGTGGAATGAGGACCCGGAGGCTCTTCCCTTCTCTGCTGTTAACATCACAAAGCTCAGCACCACATGTGGTTTCCTTGGCTGATTCCAAATACCAAGAGGGAATGGATCGTTCTTATCCCTGAATGAAATACTCCAGGAGCCTGTGCTCCCCAGGGAGCATCATCTACACCTTAGAGAAGCGCAGGAGTGAGGAGCCTTCTCTGAGCATGTTCTCCCAGCCCCAAGGACCGAGGAACCCACATCCCCTGAGCCAAGCACTCCCTAGCCCTGGGAAGGTTCCATTCTCATCTTCCTCCAGAAACAGAGCTCTAAGTAATGGCTCTGTACTTGGCCAACCCACAGAAGGCTGATAAGCCTGTGATAAAGTGGAACCACAGTCCTGATAATTCTATAAAATGGAACCACTTGAACCCGGGAGGCGGAGATTTCAGTGAGCTGAGATCACGCCACTGCACTCCAGCCTGGGTGACAGGGCAAGACTCCATCTCAAACAAACAAACAAACAGCCAGAACCACGATGTGTTGTATCTTACAATGTATCTGTGGCTCCAACCATGGATCCCCGACCACCTCTCCCTGACAGCATGAGTGGTAACTTCCTACCCTAAGGTTTAGCCAGTGACTTCTGTATTGAGGGCAGGGGCCACAAGACTGAGGCGGAGGAACTGGGGCGTGGGAGGATGGGGTCGAACAAGTCAGCTGTGAGGACAGAATGGTGGGGGGCAGAGGGCTGAGATCAGGATGATTGATTTTTGGGTAGGTGGAGGACACCAAAAAAAAAAAAAAAAACAGAAAAATTCAAGAAAAGAAAATAACAGAATGCTGTAAAAGTCAATGGAAGAAATTTAGCTTTATATTTAATACAACAAGCACTTCATTTTCTTAGATTTCTCATTGCACTGCCATCAGGTAAGGGGTTGGTTTTAGTCTGGGGACTGAAAATCACTGGTCTGGATTAAGATTCCTACAGTGCCATCAAATTCTAAAAACTTGAAATTCTATAATTATGAGGCATAGCACCATCTCACATTCTCCAAAGAAAAACCTCAACAATGAGGGATAAAAAAAGAAGGAAGGGGCCAGGCGCAGTGGGTCATGCCTGTAATCCCAGCACGTTGGGAGGCCAAGGTAGGAGTATCAGTTGAGGTCGGGAGTTCGAGACCAGCCTGGCCAACATGGTGAAACCCCGTCTCTACTAAAAATACAAAAATTAACCTGGCATGGTGGTGGGTGCTTATAGTCCTAGCTACTCAGGAGGCTGAGGCAGGGGGATCACTTGAACCTGGGAGGTGGAGGTTGCAGTGAGCCGAGATTGTGACACTAAACTCCAGCCTGGGTGACAGAGTGAGACTCTATCTCAAAAAAAGAAAAAAAAAAAAAAAGGAGGAATAAAGAGCTCTAAGTGAGACAAAATATGTTAAAGTAAGGCATTCTGAAATAAGAATTATTAGACAGTAGAAGAGCAAGCAAAGATAAAACTCTTTGGTCACACCTCAACTTCCCTCAATAGAGACCCAGGACAAAGCAGATAACCCTTTGAAGACTCTGAAGTTATTATCTGTTAAACTCCTACTACCAAAGTGGATTATTCATTAGCAAGTACGAGTAATTCCCACCCAAGGATCTATTGAAAGATGGCTGGTAATCTCGTTAGTGGGATAGAGGGTACAAATTGCATCAAAGGGAAGAGAGAAAATAAACGAGCAAGTATATTTTCAAACAACTATAGATATTAATGAGTTCTTCCAAGTACTCCTAACTTATTGCTACGGCTTCCTTCAGCTTACACTTGTATCCCTAGTGGCATGGGCCCCTAAAAGGTGACTTGTGCAAGGACAGAGTTTTTTGTCTGGTTTGTGAACTGCTCTTCATCTTCAGTGCCTAGGATATAGTAAGTGCTCAATAAATATTTGTTGAAAATAAAGTGAATGATACATGTGCTATGGGGAAAATGCCAAGGCAATGAGTTTTTTTCCAAAGGCGACTTTAGCCCTCATAGTCTCCCCGCTGCCCTGCAATCTGTGACCGTAGTTCCTGCTGGCTTTGTGCAGGCTGTTCCACAGGACTGAATTCGTTTACCTCCTTCTCAAATACCTCTTTGGGAAAGATTTTCCTCATTAAGCAGTGTCTGATTTCAATATGACTCCCTTGCAAAGTCTTCCGTGCATTCTGATCTCCTGGGCTTGGCATCACTTTCACAAATCCGCTGCAGGGACCATGTGTTCACAGACATAGGGCTTGCTGGCCCGTATGGTAAGCTAATTGATGTGGTAAGTCCTGAAGACAGGATTATTTTTCAGCCAGGCCCTGCCTAATGTTTTCTGATGATGGCCAAGTGGGCAAGTTTAGTCCTTTCTCCCCAGAAATCTGATCCTGTTTTCTATACCAACAAGTATTAATTCAAATCCCTCGTGGGCAGTCCAGGATATGAAAATTACAGTAATCTAATCTTGTAGAGGAAGAAGTATGAATCATCATGACACGGCCTGACAAAGAGCAAAGTGATTAATGCCAGGCTGCAGTAAGGTCCCCAGTGACAGCTCCCCGTGGGCCACAAACCTAACATGGGAACCCAGGAGGCAAACATCAGAGAACAACCACCTGGTCTCCACCCAGAGAGAGGAGAAGCACGGAATAGCAATGCCGTGTTCTCAGGACCATGCCTGAAAATTTGCCACACTAAGACAAATTCAGTGACTCGGGGAGAAGAGCGAGATTGGGTCACAAAAGCTCATCTGTTCCATCTTCTGGCTGGTGGAAACTGCTTACGCTCTGAAGCTTACGATTAGGTAGGAACTATAAGATTTGCAGAATCATGGCATCTCAGAAAATGACCTAGAAACCCCAATCCTCTGCAAGGGAAAACAAGATGACATTCTTAGGACAAGCAAGATGATAGATAACCACGTCAAAAGGAATGTGCTCTGAACCACATCCCAGAAATGTACAGTTCTGAAGAAGTCTTGGCCTTTTTCTGAAACCTTCAAGAAGTACACCAAAGCTCCGCATCTCCCATCTCCAAGAAACCACAGCCCAAGTGCGCTGGGAAAGTTGGTCAGGGTGCCTGTAAGCCTAAACCATCACTTGGCCTTTTTTTTTTTTTTCTTGCTTGTTTTTTTTTTTTTTTTTTTTTTTTTTTTGCACAGCTGTATTCAATTTTCTGTCCTTGGGGTTTTAAAAGGAACATTTATTCAAGGGCCAGGATTCTCAAGTTTTATGGTTATACAACTCCCTCCCAGGGCCAAAGAATGTTTTAAAAGTCCTAAAGCTAGCGAAGAGAATTAGTAAAAGCATCCGAATGAAAGTGAAATCAAAAATTAAGACCTGTTCCAGTTTATATTCAACCTCTTACTTGATTGTATTGTACCTTCTGTTTGCCCTTCAATATACTTTTACTACCCATTTTTCATGCAAATATAGGTAGGGGTGGGTGGGTGTGTGGTGGTGGTGGTGTGTGTGTGTGTGTGTGTGTGTGTAGAGAGAGCGAGAGAGCAGGTGAAGAACAGAGAAGTACAAGGGGCATTTTGAGTCTTCCACAGCTTCTATTTCCTGCTCTATGGTGCATTTTACTTTAAATAAGGTCTACAGCTTAAACTGAGTTTAATAAAAGGTCACAAAGAAAGAGATTCCTTCGGGTTTTTATAAGACTGCTTGTTTTCCCAATTTAGAGGGCTAGATCCTTCCTGATTTTTTGGTAGTAGAAAAGTAGTTTTTAAAACTCATATATATATTTTTTTACTTAAGAAGTCAAATTAGTGGCATTTTTAATTGAAATGCTTTAAGCTTTTGTCAATATAGAAAAAAAATCACTACCAGAAAAAAAAAAAAAAAAAAAAGAGGAGAGAACGATAAGATGAGGCTCCCATCAGCCCATGAAATGTTAACCAGTTTTCTCAATGCAGCCACATGGGGTTAGGAAAAGCCACAAGGCGCTTGCTTACCTGTCTTCTTCTGTTCTTCTCCCTCCATTGTCACCTGGATCCCCACATCTCACAGGCATCTACCCAAAGCTTTTGTCTACACAGGTTCACAAACATCACTTGTACATCTGCCCCTCCTGAAGGGTGGCTTCGGGCTTGTGCGCACTCATTGGATCTGACAAAGCCAAGCTCAGGCTTTCGGGGCTGAGGTTTGTGACAGAGCACACAGCACCACATGAGAGACCTGGCTGCATCCCAAGACAAACCAGAAATTTTTGAGAAACAAAAGTTATTTGCACAGATCCGCCCTGAGCAGAAAAGACGGAATCAGTACTCTTCCATAAAATGACGGGGAATGTTTCAGTGGCACCTGCTTTGTACCATCCAATTCTCTGAAAACAATTAGAAGACAGTGCAAACTGACCTTGCCCGACCTGCATCATGATGAGCAGCTGATGCAGACTTCTCTGGAGAGGCAGTTAGTTCTGAGCAAAGCCAACCAAACCCCTCCTTTTGGCAACCACTTTCTCTTGCTCTTTTAAAATCAAGAAATCAAAAGTGCCTTTTAGCACGGCCCTGTGGCCTTCCAAGATAACAGGTTGAAGTTCAAACAGTTCTTCCCAGATAACCACTCTAATTCTCCCATGATTGGAAGTTGCTAGAAGTTAGTGAAAGCTATAAACCTAGGGCACAGGACAGCTGGAAAAAAAAATTCCAAAAGCAGGGTTTGTTTCTTGGGCTGGGCATAGAGGCTTATGCCTGTATTCCTAGCACTTTAAGAGGCCAAGCAGAGAGGATTGCTTCAGCCCAGGAATTTCAGACCAGCCTGGGCAACACAGTAAGACACCCATCTCTATGAAAAAGAAATTTTTTTAAATTAGTCAGGCATTGTGGCTCATACCCATAGTCCCAGCTACTTGGGTGGCTGAGGCAGGAGAATCCCTTGAGCCTAAGAGGTCAAGACTGCAGTGAGCTGTGATCGCACCACTGCACTCCAGGCTGGGTGACAGACTGAGTCCCCCAAAAAAAGTAAAAGCAGGGTTTCTTTTAAGCCAGAAATTTTTTCATGGATGATATTCTAACTTCTAATCACATAGGACACACTATTAATATCATCTTCTCAGACTAAGAAAAATTAAAACCCTGTGAATCTGTACTCTAGAACAAATTAAGATGCTTCTTTCAATGTTTTATGAAAGTAATACTGAAAAATTCTTTCTTCTAACCCCCCACAGCATGCCTCTTACATATACAATAGAACACAACCAAATAATTACAACCACAGTTTTGTTTTTTAAACCACACACATAAGAAAACTGCTGCAAGAAGAATTTACCTAAGTTTAGAGAAATAAGGACATTCTCTAATTTCATGCCAACCCAGAGAGAAAACACTAAATTTTTAAAATATTATGTTATGGTAGGCCATTTGTATTCCATATAAGAAAAAAAATTTAGCTAGGAACACTCAAATATAACTTCAAACAATGGACTTACCAAAATATGCAAGTGCATGGGCGTACACATACACACATCTGGTAAAAGAAAAACAAACACAGCTTGGACTCATCCAAGATGAGCAGTCCTCAGTCATGTGCTCAAAATATGATTGCTATGGTTTGAATGTGTCCCCTAGAGTTCATGTGTCGGGAACTTAATCCCAAATACTACAGTGTTGGGAGGTAGGACCCTTGAGAGGTGATTAAGTCATGAGTGCTCTGTCCTTGTAAATGGATTAATATCATTATCACAGAAGTGGGTTATCACGAGAGCAGATTTGCTATAAAAGCGAGTCCGGCTCTCTGTTGCTTTCTCTGACCATGTTATGCCTTCTGCCAGGGGATGACGCAGCATGAAGGCCCTCACCAGATGCAGCCCCTGGACTGTGGACTTCCCAGCCACCAGAACTGCAAGCCAAATAAACTTGTATTGTTTATAAACTACCCAGTCTGTGGTATTCTGTTATGGCAGCATGAAGTGGACTAAGACAATAATGTTTGCTCAAAACACTTCAAATGGGCTTTCTAGCCTAAGTAATAGTCCATTTCCAACTAATATTTTCTCAAGAGAATAGAAAGAGTGGGTTGTTACTTGAAGGAATATCTGTCTTAAAAAGTTGTTTTCACATAATCTAAATCAGTAAAGAAGCATGGGGAAAGAATGTACTGATGCAAATGGTAAAAGCCATGGGCAATGCACTTTTGAGGTTTCTGAAAAACATCTGTCTGTGTGCATTTTGAGAAAGTTACCACTTTGTTTTCCAGCTCACTCCAGGAACTGCTACAGTTTCAGGGTCAAAACCCCAACCAACTGATGTATTCATAAATACAAGGCAATTATATATGTACAGTTAAGGATTGTGTTTCATAAAGACTTTCACTACATCTAAAAGCCTGGAATGAAGCTGGTACACAGGCTCACACCTGTAACGCCGACACACTGGGAGGCCCAAGTTGGGAGGATCACTTGAGGTCCAGAGTTGGAGAACAGCGGGGCAACACAGCAAGACTTTGTCTCTACAAAAATAATGATAATAAAAAAGCTGGGCATGATGGCACATGCCTGTAATCCCAGCTACATGGGAGGCTGAGGCATGAGGATCACTTGAGAACAGGAGTTCAAGACCATCCTGGACAACATAGTGAAACTCCATCTCTACTGAAAAAAAAAAAAAACGGTAATGTTGGTGATAAACTTTGATACCAGCTACTTGGTGGGCTGAGGAAAGTTAATCCCATGAAACAGGG
>CAUYLG010028329.1:0-18054 GCA_963573385.1 Cacajao melanocephalus | reverse complement strand
GCATTTTCATATAAAAGTTTCTGCTATGGATGGTGAATTCTTATAAATAGTGAAGATAGTTAATAGAATTACCTTCGAAGTATGTAAATGGGACCACCATTAGCAATAAAACACACACACACACACACACACACACACACAAACTGTCAGTAGGAGGATAAACTAGTATGATTGTTTTGGAGGATAATCTGGAAATTGTCATCAAAACTGAAAATGTGCATACCCTTTGAGCCAGCAATTTGCCTTCGCTTCTAAGAATTTACTTAATAAACAACATGACCACAAAGATGTATGTAAAAAAAAAAAAAAGAAGAAGTACCACCAAATACTTTCTGAGTTTTTCCAAGAGAGGCACAGATGTAGGCTTAGAGAGCAGGAGACCTACAGAGACCCTTTGGCCAGGACAAGGAAGATGGAGGGTAACCACATGGCCTCTTAACAGGGGAGCAGATGGAAACACGGGCACTTCTTGCCATGAGACGTAGATGCAGATGACTGAAACCAGCAGGCTGAAAATATAGTGGTGGGTGTTGACTGGCTAAGGTTACTCTTACTCTTAACAACCGTTATCTCAGTATTTTGACGATGTATAAAGGTTTCATTTATTATTTATTTTTTGAGACAGGTCTCAATGTCTCAAAAAGACAGGCTGGAGTACAGCGGTGAAATCATCACCTTTTTTTTATTCCACACTTGATCAGGAAGTATGTGTAAGGGTTTTAAATTCAACATCTGTTTGTGAGTGGTATGAACTGACTGAGAAAACCCCAAGGTGGCTAAGATTCTATTCTTATGATCAACAGACTAGGGTTTTATAGTAGATATTATTTTTGCTACAAAAAATAAAGGACATTATTGCTTTTGTTTCCCTGAGTCAATTGCCTTTGAAGTCTATACCCTCTACGCCCCTATAAAGCTCATGATGAGAATGCAATCACGATGCAAAAACACGTGAGTTTGCCAACACTGGACTTGGCTCCACTATCTTCTCCCAAAAAGAGACCTCCTCTAAGCCACTCAGATGGCACACAAAATTACTGTTGTTCTTTTAATGACTTGTCACTAAAAATCATAAAACCTTTTTTGTTAGCTTGGTATAAGCATCACTTACTTTTTTATTCTTGAGAAAAAACACTATTTGATTGTCAGAGAGTAGTGATGACAAAGTGCTTGTAGCATGACCACAGAGTTAAAACCTTCATTTTGCTACACAGCTATTGAGACACAGGCTCTTCTCCACTACTCCGTCTTAGAGCTTGGTTAATTTCTCATAATCTATCCATGCAAATATCACATAAAAAAAATCAGGTGGAGACCAGAAAGTTTCTTAAAGTATAGAAGATGTTCCACAAATGCAGCAACAGTGAAGTAATATCCACTATGAGGTCATTACCATTTTGATGAGCTGGGTTCTTTTTCCAAATGAAGAATGTTTGAAAGAAAAACTATGGGCAGGGCACAATGGCTCACACCTGTAATCCCAGCACTTTGGGAGGTCGAGGTGGGCAGATCACAAGGTTAGGAGTTCGAGACCAGCCTGGCCAATATGGTAAAACCCCATCTCTACTAAAAATATAAACATTATATTTGTGGTTGGTTGTGGTGGCGTGTGCCTGTAGTCCCAGCTATTCACAAAGTTGAGGCAGAAGAATCATTTGAACCCAGGAGGCAGAGGTTGCGATGAGCCAAGGTCATGCCACTGCACTCCAGCTTGGGCAACAGAGTAAGACTCTGTCTCAACAACAACAACAACAACAACAAACAGATAAACAAACAAAAAACTATGCAGGGTCAAGATTTGTGTGTAGAATTCTAGTGGTTATTATTATACCATAAGAGGTTTCCTTGGAACATCTGCCTTCAATTATGGGCATCAGCAGTGCTCATCATAGAGCATACTTTGCCACGACACAACCTCTGAGGAGAAACAAGCTCCCACCACAAAAAGCAGCAACTGTGTTCAGGAGCATGTAGTGTGTGGCCACAGCTAGGAGCTCTATGGCCTCACGATTTAAATATCTCACCATCCATGGGAGGCATCCATGAAACCTGTCAATCTGCAATGGCCGAAACACAAAGAACGTGTTTAAATGCTAATCTAGTGCATCAAACTGTCCCTGTTTCAGATCTGAGGAGTTAAACACAGTCTTTCCCACAAAATGCTACTCTGGGGAATATTTTAAATACAAAAGCCTGTCTGTGTTTGAAAGAAGCTGTCCCACAAATTCATACATAAGGACTTTAAACTGCAGTCACACTTTTTCAGCACTCAATCATGGGAGTTGAAATTGCACTGAAAGCTCTTTGGACTGCATTAAATCATCCTCTTGGCCGTGCATCAGCTACAGTTTATTTCCTCTTGATGGAGCTTTTTCTTCTCAGATAGGTTGAACAGAGCAGCAAGCATGTGTGTCATTTTGTGAGCTAGTCAGGGATAGAGGTGAGTGGCAGCCTCCAAACAGATGACTGGGTTGACTTCCCCTGAAACAAGGTGTGAGTTTCATTAAGTTCTTCAGCAGATACCATCAGCACTGTCAGGCCTTCATGTGGAAACGGAAGACAAATGCAGGCTGGGAATGCAGCCTCTGCCTTCAAGGGCGAGAATAAAACACTGTTTTCTTCTATCAGAAAAGTAATTTAGAACGGTGGTTGAGGAAAAAAGAAAGGTCAGCAAAACTGTCCTCTTCGACTGTTTGTTCTCAAGCCTTTTATTGTTTCATTTGCGGAACGTGTTTGTTTTCTATTTGAACATCTATCTCTGTTCTATCGCAAATGGGCTCAGGTGTCCACATAGCTATTTAACTGATCATTGTTGATTTTCCTATTAGGAAGCCCAGTTATCTGGGTAAAATACTACTCTTGGTGAAAATTATTTTCCCATAGGAGGAGAAATGGCTTTTTCTGTAGGTAGATGACTATAGAACTGAATATTCAAACTAAGACATATTTTAGTGTAAAAGGAGGTATTGATAATTAAGGTTGGAGGACTAGTACCCAGGAGTACTGTCCTGGGCCAGTCGGGATATGTGGTGCTCTATCAATGGATCATAAAGAACAATGTAAAAGTAAATCACTTTCTTTAAAGTAGACAATAAATTTTGTGACCATAAAGAACCACTTACTTCACTTTTTAAACTTATTTTTTCTAGAGAGTAGGTTTTAATTTTATATCTTTTTTTGTTTTGGTCTATAAATAAGGAACATTCCTGTACCCCCTTTCACTACGTAAATATGTTTTATTTATGCCAGAGGGAGGCATAGATGGGGCAGGGTGTGGGTGGGCGTGGGGAAGGGGGTGTTCTAAAGGGTTATACTCAATTGAATATTTAATCTGTTTCTGTCTTCTTGAGTAGCTATTCCTCCCATGCCCTCACCCCGCCTTATGATAAAAGGATCTAAAAAGAGGGGAACTGTATTCTGGGAGACAAAGTAGCTGCAGCTGTTTCAGGTCACTACTCTGACTTAGATCAACTTGACTTGACATTAGATGTTCAGAGATGGAGGCTCTCTAAAAAGGTGACTTAGCTCTATCAGAAGACCCATTTAGGGGGATCTCCTAGCTTAGAAGTTGCAGTTAATTTTCCCTCATTATAAAATAATAATAATTACCTGATAATCTTCAGGCTATCTCTTGCCCATTTCTATCCCTTTACTCTTCTTTGCACAAAAGATGTCACTTAAGACATCCATGAAATGTAGACAAATATCTTAGTCCCAAAAGACTCTGGAGACAGGAATTCTTTTATTACCTTTTGAAGTAATTTACTTCATCTTTGTATTTTGATATAATTTCAAGATTTAAACAAAAGTGGCAAAAATGGAGTAATACAAAGAATTCCCATATACCCTTCATTCAGATTCCCCAATATACATATATTACAACATTTTCTTTATCCTTTGTCCCACCCATCCTTCATACACACACACATACACACACACGCACAAAACACACACTCTATTCCTGAATCATTTGAGAAAAGTTGCAGATATATGTATGCCCTTTTATCTCTAAAATGTTTTATATATTTACTAAAACCAAGGACATTTTCTTCTATAACCACTGTACAATTAGCAAAATCAGGATATTAACACTGATACAACATTATAATCTATAAATCAGTTTCCATTATGGTCAATTGTCCCATTAATATCCTTATAACACAAGAAAATCACACATAATGTACTGAACATTTATCATTCTCTCCTTGGTCTCCTTTCATCCGGAACATTCTTCAGTTTTTGTCCTTGACATCTTTGTACAAAATGCCTGGCTGTACACTTACAAAGATGACACCTTTAAGTCATCTTTGTAAGTGTACAGGCCAGGTGTTTTGTACAATGTCTCTCAATTTGGATTTTCTTGGAGCTTCGTCATGATTAAACTTGGGCAATATATCTCTGGAACCCTGTTGCAAGTATTTTAAAGTTCCATGTACTGGATGCTTATTTTTTCATCAGCTTATCCCTAAAGCTGCTGTTTCATTCAAATTCTACTCCTTAACTGCATACCTTGATCCAGTATAGTCAGTGACTCTCAACCTTGGCTGTGCATTGGAACCACCTAGGCAATACCATACAAGTTAACCAGAATCTCTTGGGTTGAGACCTGAGCGATGGTATGTTAAAAAGTTTCCCAAGTGATTCTAATGTGCAGCTAGCGGTTACTTGGTTTGTTGTTACCCTTGAATAGGTACTAAATTTTCTTTGTGGAATGTGAGAATTCACACAGTTGGAAGACCTTCCCATTCTATCCATCTAGATTAAACTTGATTAATAAAAGCCAAAGTCTTGTTTGCTGGCAAGGAGAGCTGCTGATTCTCAAGGCACCCCATTAACCTGACAGTTTGAATTCTTCATAACTTGATGGACATTTGTGGGTATGTTAGCAACCAGGTAACACCAAAAGAGTGTCCAATTGTCTCCTTCTTTTGAGATACACTAGCAGAATAGTCTTGCTCTTGAGAAGTTTGCTTCAACCTTGGCACTATTGATATTTGGGGCCAGATAATTCTTTGTTACAGAGAATTGTCCTGTGCATTGTAGGATGTTTGGTGCGAGCCCTGGCTGCCATCCACTAAATGCCAGTAGCATCCCCTTAATTGTGACAAAATGTTTCCAGCCATTCTCAAATGTTTCCTGTGAAGGGAGGAATTTCCCCCTGTTGAGAAGCACTGCTCTATGCATTCTTGCCTCCATATCTTTGATCAAACTATTCTTCACACCCATCTCCACTTGTCAGTTGAATCAGGGGGTGGTATAGTATATATGTGGCTGTAAACATTGGCTTGGTTATCAGACCATACTGGGTTCAATTTTTTGATCTGCCACTTACTGTAAGAGGGCCTTGCTCAAATAATTATGTCTTTGTAACTCTCAGTCTTGCCATCTGCAAAACAGAAATAATAAGAACAGCTCCTTCATAGGGTTGTTGTGAGAATTTAATGAGATAATGCACAAAATGTGTCCGATGAATAGTAACTCCCCAGAAAAGGATTGCTTAATGAGCTAGTGCATGTAAAGTGATGAGTTAGTGTTTGGCACATGATAACTCAGTAATCAGTATCTGTTAGTGGTTGTTGTTATCACCCTTATTGGTGATGAAACTGGCACAAAGTGATTCAGAGTCTTGGTCAAGATCACATAGCAAGTTAATGGTAGAACTAGGAACAGAACTTATGCCTTAGTACTCCTAGTGACATGCTCTCTACCCTACACAAAGCTTTGAAAGACCAAGGACAATTCCAGGAAAGACGAAACTTTTGGCCAAGTTAGCTCTGGGCAATGCCATAATATCCCAGACTTGGCAGTAAAAGTGAGATGATTTATCATTTTGAGTTGCAGAAGTCAGAACTAAGGTCATTCAAGGGAGCATTTAAAGGTATAGAATCTCTTACTAGATCCTGAAAATAATTTTTTAAAAATGCAAACAAAAAAGTTTTAGGAAGACTTTAATCTCCTATAGCCAAAAACTGGCACACCAGAACATTGAACTTTTATAAGCTGTCCACCCTTAACAGTTAAAAGGACCTTCACTGAAGACTTAGGTGAACATAGTAAAGATGAACACTCAGATTAGAAGACTACAAAAAAAAAACAAAACAAAACAAAACAAAAAAACCACACACACAGCAAGGCAAATTAAACTCCCAGGAATACATAGCAGGCATCTCCACATATGCCATAACCATGTTATAATGTAAATAAGAGGGCTTTCTCTCCCTATTGGGCTGTATTTTATAGGGGATCCTACTGGTTCCAATGAAGCCTTGGAGAATTACTTCAACTGCCAAGAGGCTGTAGCTTTTTATGAAATATCAGAGTAGAGAAGTTCATTCATCATAGCCAATGGGCCAGAAGCCTGTGCCACCCATTTCTTCTCCTCTTCAGTAAAGAAGTGGGGTATTAATTATACCACTTCATATTTCTCCTAATAAGTATATATTATCCAAAAGGGACCACTCAAATACCCAACATACAACTTGTGTTACTGCTCTATTATTGTGGTTATGGATACCTCAAAAATAGGTCACACTGGTTTGTGAAGAGTCTTAGTAGAATGGTTAGTGAGATGCCTCAGTGATACATGTGGACACACATGTATGTGCATACATGTGGTGGATGTGTGTAGGAGCGTGTGTGTGTGTGTGTGTGTGTGTGGCTATTTTACCAAAGAACAGAGATGTCATCTTTTCCCTAAATCAGTAATTTCCAAAGGTAATGTTAAAAATATTATCAATCAGTACAGTTCTAAGAGTACACATTAGCCCTACCCCTATAGCAGAGGCCAATGCTGTGCTGGGTGTTACCTCTTTAGTTGCTGGTTGGTCAGGAGGTTCCTGAAGAAAGGGTCAGGCAACTGAGGTTTGGGGTACAGTGAGGGAGGGGAGGAGAAGAACAGTCAGGGACATCAGGTCACAGCTACCTAGGAATGGCATTAGGGAATTAGTTTGACATTTTAACAGGCATGTGCTCACTAATAGCTCCAGACATATGTTCAGTTTATGGCATCTGCCTTTATTTTAGGGGTTTGCAAGACCAGCTCTGAAGAGCAGAATTTCTCAAACTGTGTCCACAATTGGTCTGTGCATGAAAATACCTTGGTTTGCTCATCAGAAACAGATTCCTGGAGTTGCCATCTGGGAATGTAAGTTTTAAACAAGTTTTCCAAGTGACAGTTAAGTAGCTACAGGTTTCAAGCTACTCTTCAAAAAGTGTATTCAGAGAAGAAGCAGCTGCTTGTAGTTAAGAAAGCAGGTATGGCTTTAAAACAAGTGAAAAGGGAGATCCGAATTATTTAATCAGAGAGGGAAAGCTCAGCAGTGATGTAACAGGTTTCCAACAGAACCAATTAGCATGTAGTAAATGGGCTCCTCTGTGCTGCAAAGACAGCTTGAAAAACATGTTTCTCTTATTTTGTTATTTTTCTGTTTATTCTTATTAGTGATTCTAGTTTATTAATCATCAGAGATGCCATATGTTGAATGGTTACTACATGTCGGGCATTATTCCAAAGGTATTATAAGGCATGATTTTTATTTTATTAATAGACCTAGGGAAATATTATTGCTCCCATTTTACAGATAATGAGACTGGGTGATTACTTTGCCCAAGGTCACACAGTTAATAAGTAGCAGTTTTTCTCTGGCATCCATTAACCACTATGCAAATCTGCCTCCCATTATTATCATTAATGATAACTTTCTTTCACTGAGTACCACATATACTGGAAGCACTACAAGGTCAGGGATGCTGTCTGTCTTGCTCATTCCTATTTGCCCAGGGTCCAGCAAAGTCCTAAACTGTCCAGTTAAAATTTTTTTTAATTGACTAAAAGAGAAAATTTAATGACATGTATTTTAAAACAAGTACTTCATATTTCTCCTAATAAGTATATATTATCCAAAAGAGACCATTCAACTATCCAACATACAACTTGTATCACTGCTGTATTATTGTGGTTACTGATGCCTCAAATATGGGTTACACTGGTTTGTTAAAAGAAAATGATGGTGTCTTAATCCTTAAATTTATCTGAAAAGAAGACCCTCTTTCTTCATCTATTGAATATGTTTATGTTCACTTTCTAAATCACACTGTGAAACCAAGGCCTGGTTTTGGACCACTGAGCTAGAGCTTAGGAGGAGACATTCATCTTTATGATTCAATGATGGTGCCATAAGTAATCTTATACTTGAAGTTACTGATGGGCAAAGTGTACAAATCAATTTGGCAGAGAACAGCTTTCAGGTCCTTCCTGGCTTTCAATGCAAATACAGTTTTACACCCCTTCCAAAAAGCCAATTCTAGAGGCAAAGGCAGGGTTCTGGACCCCAGTCAAGTCTGTCTTTTCCTCTAAATATTAAACGTACAACATAAAACCTCAAGATTCCAGAGTTAGGGTTATCTATTCTAATCTTTCATTCCAGAAGTGAGAAATCTTAAGCCCAGAGCACAGGTGATACTCAAAATATTTGGAAATCTTTCTGCATGGGAACTGCCTGACCAGGGGCTGGTGGAGAGGCAATAAGCCTTTACTGACTGGATGATGGAGAAATCCAGGGAGTCTCAGGAAAGGGGCTGAGTGGCCAAGGCAGCATTGCAGGGCCCCTGGGTAAAGGATATTTACCAATATAAACATATTTCAGGCCATGTGTGATGCCTCACACCTGTAATCCCAGTACTTTGGGAGGCTGAGGTGGGAGGATCACTTGAGCCCAGGAGTTCAAGACCAGCTTGAGCGACATAGCAAGACCCTACCTGTAAAAACAAAATTAGCTGGGCATGGTGGTATATGCCAGTAGCCCCAGCTACTCAGGAAGCTGAGGTGGGAAGATCAGTTGAGCCCAGGAGATCGAGGTTGCAGTGGGCTGTGATTGTACTACTATACTCTAGCCTGGGCAACAAAGACTGTCTCTATAAAGAAAACAAACAAAAGCCCCCAACCAACTGTATTTCAATAATTTGAAGAAGAGGTACAGACATACCAGCGTGAACTGACTAATATTAGCCATGGCCCAGAGGAAAAGTGACTTATCCCCAGGAAGTCAGTGGCAAGGACAAGAACTCTGATTTTCTGACTTTTCTCCTGAGATATTTGTGCAGACTTGCTCAAGATGCTTTCTCTTTGTCCTCAATATTGAAGGCTGCCTTGATGGTGGGTTGCCATCAACATAAGCCTTTGGATATAATTTGAACACATCAGTTTCCCAAAGGCCTGGTTAACTGAGATATTATAATACTTTCCCATTTTATTATGATGTTTTAAAATAACTCTTAACTACTGCAATTAAATATAAGTATGAATATTACAAATTCTTCACACTGATTTAAAGTGAAGAGAAGCAAGGCAAGCCTTCTTCGTGGTAGAAGTAGTATCATTTTAAGTACTGAGTAAAGCCCTACATTGTGCCTGGATTGTTAATACTCCGCAAACCTTTCTAAAGACCTAGTTGCTGAATCCAGGTGGCAGTTGGTTAGATTGCAGGTGCCAGATGGTTCAGAAAAATTGGGAAATGTGACTTGTATGCATACAAGTATCTTAAAAATTATATTTGGGTAAACTTGGTTTATAATATCAGAGATAACATCAGAGAATATTTGATTGATTTTTTAAATATAAATGAGGAATAGCTTGAACTGTTGCCCTAAAGGATAAAGAGACAGAATTAAGGTAGGCAGAAAATTTGTACCTTCTCATTGCAAAATATGGTGAAGGGTTAAGAACTCACAATAACAATTCAGTTGAAAGGCTTTAGAGCTTAAAAGTGGCTCTTAGGATGGAGTAAGGATATTTAGTCTTGGCAGAGTGGACATCACTGCCCCACTCTGTGACTCCAGGGATGTGGGGGCACAAGTGCAAAGGTGGTGAATGCTCCAGCCCAGTGAGGCCACTCCAGTGTTTCTGCTGTCCCAGAAGGGGGAGATAATGTCATGACTATCTCGAAGGGAATGACTTGCAAACATGAACTCCAAAAACTGGTAAAGGGAAGAAAAATCACTAATGTTTAATAAAGCCCAGCAGACCAGAATGTGCAGTTTGCAGTTCCCCAGGTGATTCAGCTCATTTGTTAAGATTTTGGTACTGCTGCAGCAAAAGAGAAACTGACATTTGCATCTGGACTATTCGTAAGTGGTCCTGAAGCTTTTTTGCTGAGGGGGGAGCCTGAGTCACAAGTGAGGCCAGGCTGGTGCCTGAGTGAGTCACCATGATGGAGTGCTGGCCACATGGCATCCACAGCCTACATCATTTCAGGGCCAGCTACTCCTGGCCATTGTATTCCTGCAGCTCTGACTGTGAAAAGCTGACACAGTTCTTTTTTCCTGTAGTTTATTTGCAAAAAGCAGTATGCGACTGCAATCTTCATGAATTATGGGATATGGGAAAGTATTAAATACCCAGCTGTTAAGATGCCTCTTGAGACATGCGTCCTCTGTAGAAACAGCACTGATTCTTTCAACCTTCATTAATTGTTCTCTTATCTACTTCCACTGAAATCAGATTCTATACGACACAGTTAGCATTTGATTATACACTATATAACATCTATTTGTTGATCTATATGTCTTTGCTTTGCTTTCTCAAATATTTATTACTTCACTAATAATTTCAGGTCATAATTTCTTTACACCTAGAAATGCACACACACACACACACACACACACACACACAAACCTATTGAATCCCTAGTTATGTGTGTTTGTGTAAAATTATGCAACATGTAATGTTCACCACCATTGCACCATTAATAATAACATATAATGATTAATAAAATTGATGTTTAAAAATATAAATCAATCTTGGGCTCTACCCTATCTCCAGGGATGGATCCTGAGACTCTGAATTTTACACAATTGCTCTAGGGGATCGTGTGCAAGTGGCCTAATACTACATTTTGAGAAACACTGCTCTATGCCCTCAGCCTGGCACAGCTCTCTAATAATGTAAGAATTACCTGGAGAGCTGTTAGCAATGCCAATTCCAAAGTCACAAATAAAGAGGCTCTAGTCGAGGGGCTCTGGGATGAGGCCCAGATGCAGGTGATATATGGGTCAAGTTTGAGAAAGACCTGTCTAGTAGGTGCCCAACAATCATTTCTTGGTGAGTACTTCTAGTTGCTTGAAGATAAGCACATCCTGAATTTGCCTATGGAAATGTCTTCCTTATCTATTTTTTCTTTCTTTTTCTTTTTTTTGTATTGAATAATTTCTCTACCAGATCTTTGCTATTATTAGGTATTATCTTTTAAAAGAGTTTTTATTTTTGTCTAATGTTACTGGAATCTTTTTTTTAATATTATTTCTATTTTTAAGTTCGGGGGTGCATGTGCAGGATATGCAGTTTTGTTACATAGGCCTACTTTTTCTAGAGGCAGCTCTAGAGTTTGACAGACTGGACTTCTGGCTATGCCATTTACACAGATGTTCAGTAAGGAGCCCATTCTTTGGGTCACTGTTTTTGAAGCTGCAAAATGGTATAATAATGATTACTTTACATGGTTATTGTGAGAATTAAATATAAGTTGCATGAAACTTCTGGCCGATAGAATGTAGTAGCTGTTGTAAATAGGTATTGTAAAATTAAGTTTAGCCTAAAGTTGCCTCCTTACATATTTTAAATGTGGTCTAAAGGTTTCTGCATACACAGTATGCAGAACTTTAACCTAACTGAATGTATAAACAGACTGTAAACTCCAATCAGCAAGTTTATGCCAATCAAAGGCCTTCAACTGTTCAAACTGTGTTCAAATAAGGCCAATGCTAACCTATATCCAATCTGGCTGTTTCTGCACCTCACTACCATGTTCTGTATGTCATTTTCTTTTTTCTCTCCATAAATCCTTTTTGACTATATGGCAGTGGCAATTTGCAAATCATTCTTTGCTCCATTAAGCTCTGAAATTTAATTTGTCTAAGGTTTTCCTTTTCACACTATTATGTATCATGCACCTCTTCTCATTCCCTAAAAATGAGGATACAGAATTTCCCACAGATGTAGTATCTTTACACAATAGTGCCAGTTTCTAAGGACAGATAGCAGAAATATGTGAGAAAGGAGAAATAAAAGGCACCAAATTCTGTTTTGGCCAGAACAAAGATGGACCCTCCAGGCTGGGGTGGGAAGACTGGCATGATTCTTGAGAAGGTAAAGACATGTACAGAACTCTGGGAGGCTAGAGAATATTCCAACACTTTCTCTCTGCAGGCTGAAGAACAGACATGCCCAGGCAGTTAGAAAGAGTACTTCAATATCCAACCAGGCAAAGAACCCTCCCTGCCTGTGGGTATCTAGGAAATGACTGGCAGAACCTGCTGTCATGCCATTATGGAGACTGGGAAGAGGTCTTTCATCTGGGCACAAAACTTTACCTGAATGGGAGGCTAATCTAGCACACCAAGGCCTTTGACTTGTTCACAGAGTGACTCTACAGGTGGCAGGGCTGAGTGAACACACCGCTGCAGGCATTGTGGCAGAAATTGATTTTTGTTTAGCCTTTCAAAGGAGAGCTTGGTCTTCACTTTATGTTTAGCTGTACAAACATTTATGTAGCCCAGTTCTGAACACTGTGCTGGGCACTTTGTGAAGGAAGATGGATCAGACAGGCCCCTGCCTGGAAGGGTTTTATGTACACACAAACCTTCTCCTTTTGCCTCTGTGCCACTCCCAATTCCCCAAATACACATGTCTTCCACTCTTAGATTACTAGGTACATTTCCCTAAACACATTTCTCTGTCCTGTGATATCATTAGCAGAAGCACGACTTCCATTATGGGTCCTTTTTCGTTTAACTTCATCTGATTGGATTTTAGACTAAAAACTTTTCACAGACATAAAATATTCATGACTTTTAAATACACACACATTTAATAAGCTTTCATTGTCATACATTTAACCTCTTTAGAGGAGATTCAAAGCCAAATGGTGAGGTTTTCCTCAGGGTCTTGTTTGGAGCTTCTTTTTATAGATGTTCTGGAAAGAGTATGGGACTCCTGGAAGAGGCCATGGGTGCTGCGAGCAAATAGCTGCTCTGAAATCTTACTTTCCTTATCTGTAAGATGGCGATATCAGCCTTCCTACCTCACTGAGTTAGTAAACTAAGTAGAAAAGTCATTCATATTAAAGTGCTGTAAACGGCAAAGCCCAGTACAAACCGAGGACATTAATGTCTATCCTTCCCTACCCCCAAATCCTACTCTCTCTTTCTTCTTACAGCGAGGGAAGAAGGTTTTACTCTTATTCATCCAATGAATATATTACTGAGAGTTCTTCCTAATTCAGGACTTAAATAAGAATGCAGTCAAGCCCTCAATCACAGACTCCCTCTCTCTGCTGTCAGAAGTTCTCACGTTGCAGCAACAGGCAGCTGGGCCAGAGAGGACCTGCACACACCATAGAAGACTGTTGGGAAGATGTAATAAAAACCAGCCAACTAATATTAAACCATTAAAAGAAACAAGTAATCATGATGGTGACTTTTGGAGAGTAGACCAGCTTTCTTGAATTTGCAGCTCATTCTCTCATGAGGTATCCTTCCTGTTAAGGAATCTCAGGCACCACTAGGTGTGGTGTGAATGGGAAGAGAGGAGCTTACTGGCTGTAACTCTGGCTGGCTGCCACAGCTGCCCACCTATAAGGCAGGTCTTGAGTTCGCCCACCTTCAATATTCCCTCTATGGACCCCCCTCTGACGATTCTAATAGAGGTGAGAATCCTCAACCTGTGGATGATTTGAGGTTAAACATACTAGTCAGTGTTGTTTTCCCACCTATCTAAACATTTTCAAAAAGTTATCTGTATTTCTGAAGAAATAGAGAAGGAGAACTGAGGAGTGAAAGAAAGTGTCCCAAAATCCTGATCCAGTTATTTATTCCTAGATTTCCCAGCTTTTGGCCTGGGAAGGCAACCTATTGCCTTGAGCAGAGTGCCCTCAGCTTAGACTCTTTCTGTATGTATCCCAGTTCTAATTACATACCGAAGCGATCCTCTGATTGATGCCTGTCAACTTGCTAGGCTGAAAGTTCCATGAGGTCAGAAGCTGTACCATTGTATCCACAGTGCCTAGCACAATACCTAACAGGGAGCAAACTCAAGTAATACACGTGATGTAAATGCAACATCAAACTCAGGCTAGTTAATTTCCTTTCTTGCCTTTCTGCAATTCTACAGTTTCTTAAAACACACATGTGAGACTTGCCTATTTAAAGCAGAACTATTTCTGTCATGGGGCTGCATACACGGGAAGCTGGCAATTCTAGGGGGCTGATGGGTGGCTGCAGAATGCATCAGCTATAGCTGACAGAACTAGTTTAACAGGGAGCACAGGGCCACATCTCAGATCCAAAAACTGGGTCTGATGCCAACTTCCTTTCTCTCCTACATGGACCTTCATCACTTGTCTAGTGGAGATAATAACCAGCTTCACTTTTTTCCCCCCAGGCCTGGGTCTCTGGGCTGGAACACAGCCTATGGTGAACTGCAACAAACTAGCAAGAGTATTCTTTTACTGAGGCAAAGAGTTAGGTTGTGAGAATCTTAAGTTGTTAAGCCTAATACTGGTCAGGAAGCCCAAGAGGAAATATAATATGTTCTTTTATACTGTGAACCCTATGGAATGCCTAAGTAAATAAATTATCAGTTTGTTTCCAGATTCATCTTTTATTAGGAGAAAAAAGGTATTTTATCTTCATTTTATTATGTGCCAATGTAGAGAGTAGGCTGAAGATGAGGACAATGGGTATCACACAGAAACTTCTTCACAGACAGTACGTGAGATGAGAGTTCCTCATTCCCACCAAGCCTTTAAGTTTAGGCAGAGCAGAAAAATAGTGAAATGGGGAACCATTTAAGGGCAATTTGCAAATAAAAATATAATTCTTATAAATCTGTATCATGGTAGCTAACTTTAAAGGTTATCTGTGAAAGGCATTGCTAATTATAGATGACTCCCTGCATCAGTTCTTCCTTTGAGTAATAGGACCTTCACCTCAGGTTTTACCAGGGAACACAGCTGCTTATCTAGAGACTATATTTCCCAGCCTCCTTTGCAGCTAGGTATTGCCATAGGACTAAGTTTGTGCTGCAGAAATGCAAGTGGAAGTGATACATGAAACTTTTCAATCTCATTGTTAAAGAAACGCGATTGTCCTCTACTTCATGTTTTTCCTTCCCAGGGGTTGGGAAATAGAGACAAGTGAAACAGCCAACTTGGACCCACAGGTGGAACCCAGTATGGAGCATGGCAAGGCTTGCTCCCAGGATCCCTGAATGACACTGTGGAGCAAAGCTACTGACCCTCAATGGACTGCCAGCTACCTCTGAACAGTGATGTAAAAAAAAAAAAAAAAAGCATCTTAGGTAAAGTACTGCATTTGTAGGTGTCTTGCTGCAGTGGCTCAGCCTGTGCCCCAATATAGGATTTTATCTATTTGGTGCTCTAAGAATATGCAGGAAAAACAAAATCATGAACTACTGCAAATTAGAAAATAAATCCTAATTTTGTAGGTGGAATCAACAACCACTGTATCTTGCATAATAAACAATAAACAACATCATAAGTCAGGGATGAGATATTAAATGATGAGAAAAAGGGAATACAGAAAGCCTAATTGGAACGAAGTTTGCAAGAGGCCGCTTTGTCTATTCTTAGCTTATTGTTCTGTTCAGTGATAAATGGAAGCCTGCAGCATTTGAACTTTATTTGAACTCTCTCTCGCTCTCTCACACAATAGTCATAGTCATTCTTATATTTTCTATGAATTATTGTTCCAGAATAATCTTAAATATCAGTAAATCATTGTGCCTAAAATAATAAAGAAAAATAAACCAAATGGAACAAAGTTTATCTTGAAAATTCAGGAAAAGCATAGAGGGAAATGAGTCATTAGACCAGTATTAATATGGTGCTGTCAAGTTAATAGGTACTAGCCAAAGATATATGACTAATACCGTGAAGACGGAAGCCTGAAAGAATTATCTCTCCTCCAGTCAACATAAAGATACAGAAATATAGTAGCAAGATCAGTATAATAGGATTTAGGTAAAAAGACTTTGAGGAAATTACAAAATTTCTCGGTGGAATTTGGAAGTCTAATTGAAACTCATGGGAAACAGTAAAATTGATACTATAGTCTCTCGTTACAATCCCTGACATGAAAGCACATGGGTCAACACAGCCAGGACTGGCCCACAAAGCGGTGTTCATTACTAGTGACCCAGTCATGACCTGCACCTAATGGGCAAGCCAGAGTTTCGTGAGCAGGAGGAGTTAAAACTTAGATGCCAACAGCCCTTTGCCAAGGTCTAGGAAAGGGTAGAAGAGGACAAGGGGAAGCTTCAGTGATGAAATGAGAAATTTAATCACTGTGTTTCTAAGAGGTCTTTCATTTATATCTTAAAAAGTCAACTACAGAGTGAAAAGAAAAGGCTGAATCCAGCTGAATTGAAAGAATTTAAATGTCAATTCACCAGTTTTTTCTTCCACTGATGTTATTTTTGCTTTTTAAATGAAAGCAAGAAGGGTGGGAGGAAGGGAAAGACAGGCAGGGGGAAGTGAGAAGAAGGCATCATGCTGAGTGACAAGTGTGTGAAGGGAGGCAGCTGTGGAGTGCCACGGAATCCCAGTGGCGGGAACCAAGGTAGCTTACAGTAGCAGGAATCAGGTGACTTCACCCTCAGGCATTTCCTACTCTAGGCACTGCAGGGTTTTGACTGGAAGTTCAGAGTGGAGAGTGCTTTAGAAAGGAAACCAAATGATAGTTTAGTGTCTTTTTCTTCCTAACACCACCAACAATGAAATTCATCGAAATAAGCTCCTTACATTCTATTATTTTCCCCAAAGACAAGATCACCTTTACTTAGGACAAAACATTTCTTAACCACAAACGTTCTGTGATTCTGCAGCCTAATTTTGCTAGGACTTCTTTCATTAATGTCTTCTAAGGATACACCTGCCCCTGAAATGCAGTTTTGTGGTACCCTATGCATACCTAAGAAGGAACCCTTATTATAAAGTGGCACATGTACCTTCTTGATCCGCAAGGTAAGTATGTGGAATCTGAGGTGGTGAATGATGTTTTAAGCAGACAGAACAGCACTGACAAAGATACAGAGGCATGAATGAGCAGACAGTATTTGGAAACCAGCACAAGTAGCTCATTTTTTTTTCCAGTGGTTTACTGATGCCAAAATTTCTTACATTCCACAATTGGAATTAAAAGGCTTAAAACATAGATACTCCTTGAAACTGCCTAGTCAGCAAACTTCTTAAACTAAACTAATTAGTCAGTGGGGCCACTGGTGTAACACCAACCTCAGCTCTTTCCTATACATCAGAGAGAGGCTAGAGTGACGGTGCTCAGAAAGCTACCAGGAGGGCAGGGTGTGACAATTGATAAACTTAGCTAACTCTACTTGAGAGATTAGTTGGATCCCAGATTAAACAAATTATCAAGTAGATTATGGGCAAGCAATTGCGTAATAAACAATAAACAATATCATAAGTCAAGGAGACAATAAGTCAACTTTCTTTTTTTTTTTTTTTTTATTTTTTTTTATTTTTTTGAAAGAAAGAAAAAGAGAGGAAAGAAAGTGAGAGTGAAAGAAAGAAAGAAAAAGAATGTATGAGAGAAAGAAGGAGGAAGAAAAAGAGGGAGAGAGAACAGGATTCTTGTTCTACTGCCCAGGCTAGAATGCAGTCTAAAAATGGGTATTAATAACCTCTATTATGCCAATAATTGTGTTTAACAATGGAGACAGGAAGGAATAAGAGATGAAAATAACGAACAAGCAGCCAACCAATATTTTATTTAAACCTGTGAAATGCTATGCAATTGTTGAGGAGTGATTTATTTCCAATGATGCGGTCACTTTTAAATCAGGTGTAATATGATACTGAGAAAAATGTATGTTTTGTGGACTTGGGGTGGAGAGTTCTGTAAATATTTGTTAAGTTTACTTGTTCCAGGTCTGAGTTCAAGTCCTGGATATTCTTGTTAATTTTCTATCTCATTGATCTGCCGAATATTGACAGTATAATGTTAAAGTCTCCCACTATTACT
>CAUYLG010028328.1:0-19626 GCA_963573385.1 Cacajao melanocephalus | reverse complement strand
AAAATCAACATTTAAAAAATCAGTAGCATTTTAATATACTAATAACAAAACTATCTAAAAAGGAAATTAATACAACAAATTCATTTACAATAGCAACAAAAAATAAAATACTCTGAGACTAAAATGCTCCAGAGATGTCGGCACAGTGGTAAAAAATAAAATAAAATATAATACTTAGGTGTAAATTTAACCAAGGAGATAAATGACCTATATACTAAAAACTATAAAATGCAGATGAAAGAAACTGAAGAAAACACAGATAAATAGATTTCCTGTGTTCGTGGATTGGATGAATTAATATTGTGAAAACGCCCATAGCACACAAAGGAATCTACAGATTCAATGAAATTCCTATCATTTTCACAGAAATGGAAAAAAAAATCCATAAATTCATATGAAACTACAAAGACCCCAAATAGCTAAAACAATCTTGGGGGAAAAGAACAAATCACATTCCCTGATTTTAAAACATATTATAAAACAATTGTAATTAAAACTGCACAGTACTGGCATAAAAACAGACATGGTTACCAATGGAACAGGATAGAAAATCCAGAAATAAACCCACACACTTATGGACAAGTTATTTTTAATAACGGTGACAAGTATACACAATGGGAAAAGGACAGCCTCTTAATAAAACGTGCTAGGACACACGGTAAACCACATGCATGAGAATGAAATTAGATTCTTACATCACACCATAGACAAAAATCAACTGAAAATGAACTAAAGACTTAAATGTAAGACTTGAAACTATAAAATGATTAAAAGAAAATGTAGGGGGGAGCTCCATGAGATCGGTCTTGGCAATATTTTTTTGGATATAACCCTGTAAGCACAGGTCACAAAAGCAAAAATAGATAAATGGGATTTATCAAACTACCACATTAAACCAAAAAGCTTCTGCACAGCAAAGGAAACAATTAACAAGGCAAAGAGACAACCCACAAAATGGGAAAAGAGTATTTGCAAACCATACATCTGCTAAGGGGTTAATGTCCAGAATATATCAGAAACTCAACTCCATAGGAAGAAAACAAATACCTTGATTTTAAAATGTGCAAAGGACCTGACCAGACATTTCTCAAAAGAAGAAACACAAACAGCCAATAGGTGCAGGAAAACATGCTCAGCGCTGAGCATCACTAATCATCAGGGAAATGCAAGATGATCTCGAACTCCTGAGCTAAAGCAATCCTCCCACCTCAGCCTCTCAATGTGCTGAGATGACAGTAGCCAGCCACTGAGCCCATTCCTTCCATTGGTTTAAGGGAAAGTTTTATTTTAAGGAGTCAGAGTTACTGAGATATTCTTTCCTCCCTTTGAACGATACTCTATTTAAAGACTACCACAAGAAAATATATGGCTATATTTTTAATCCCAAAATTTGCAAAAATTTGGCAAAGTAATGCTCCCAAATATGTTTACATGTGTGAAGTATGAATGGAGGTATATTTCTGACAACTCTTCACAATTGCATTAGCAAAGCTAGTCACCAGATTTACCTGTGCTAATTCCCCGTACCATCCAATCTGCACTTTCCTCACTGTGAGAACAAGTTACAGATCCACACTTCTATTCCTTCTCTCTGTGGCACCAGTGGCCACAGCAGGACTGCCCTAAGTCAGTAAGGACATCCACCAGGGTGTCTGGCTGCTAGCTGGAGGCAAAGTCATCCAGATGGTCACCTAATGTGATTTTCTTTCTTTAGAACTGTTTTTTCTATAAGGAAAAACTTGCAGCATAAAACAGGAATGTATTTTGACAATATTAAGGTAGAAAAGGCATTGCATTAATGGCAATGCAAACGATACACAGATGCCGGTCCAGGGTGGGGTTGAGGACTGCAGTCTGTGTTCGTTAACCTCCTGCTTCCATCTTTCCTGACTCTTTCCTTTTTAAGCGTCCTTTTAAATTCAATGTATTCAGTGTCCCAATGTTCCCACTGTTCTGGGTGGATGCTGAGGCCATAGTCTGGGACTACAGCAGGTCCTTCCCTTGGAACAAAAGATCTTTGTCACAATTTTTCTTTAAATGCATATCCTGAGTGATAATTTTGTAGGGATAGGTACAATTGGTGAAAAAAGGGCTGAGTATTAGACAGTCTATCTAGATTTCAGTGAAGTTGGCTACTATCTCTGGGTAATGAAGGGTGAGTAATTATTTAAGTAAATGAGGGAAAACTCCCAAAGGTTGCCACTCCCAGTGGCCAGGACTCACAATCAAGATCCTTAGCTGGCTTTCCCCTCCCTCCTCAATACTCTGCTTTAGAAAGGTCCAGAGTGAGGGAAGGTCATATAGGTGCTGAAGTACATGCTAAATAGTGAAGCTCTTCCACCAGTGACAACCCTGTGGGCCATGCAGGTCATCCATTTTCCCACACCATCTTCTGTCTCGCATCTGCACTTGCACAGGGACATCCTGATGATCTGTGAGCACAAATAACAAAGTTTCATGGTGTCAAGAGGAAGCGAAGGAAGAGGCAAGAACAGTCACATCATTTACAAAGAGAGCAAAAACACAGAGTAGAGATTTGGGGAATGCATGATCATGAAGATATTTTTAATTGCAAGTCAATTTCTTAATTAAGAAAATAGCATGGCAATGGTGATGGTGGGAATGAGTGCCCTAGCACTACTCCTAAGGAAGAACAATTATTTTGGGGTAATGTCTCCCATAATTTAACTAGGTTAGTACAAACGACTTTACTAACAGATCAAATGGTTTCATTGCCTGGGGGCTGGTTTTATATTTGATTGATCTTGGAGGACCCTTAGAAACCCTTTTGAGGAGTATCCACAGTTACTGCTCCGTGAGTGCTGGACGGAGCTCACCAGCATTCCTTCAAGGCTCTCGTGGCAGGTGGGAGTTACGAGACAGCATAAGTAAAAACTCTTTGCTGAAGGTGTTCAAAAATGTAATGAGTGGGCTTCGGAAGCTGTAAGTTCTCCATCCCTGCAAGGAGTAGAAAGACAGGATGGAGAAGGAATGTAAATGCACGACAGGGGTGAACCATATGGGTCCTTCCAACACTCAGCCTCTGTGGCTAGAGGCCCTGTCCACATCTCCAGGAGACATCTGGACACTCTCCAGTAACAGCCACATGGTCTCTGCATGACCCAGGATTGATCCACACCAGAAAGACCCTGGGTGTGGGAGTCAGGACACCTGGGCTGCAGGCCTGTCTCTGCCACTTGCCACGTGACACTCTCTCCATCCTCCCACTGGTCTTGGCATCTTCACTTGTGACACTCTTAGGTGGTCTTCACTTTCCTTCACTGCTCCAACAGTCTCTGAGTTAAAAACAAAGTTGGAAGATGTCGAGGCAAATATCTGTGAGGTCCCTGAGAGAGTGTGGCATCTATGCGGTGTGAGGGCCCTGAGTCACTGTGGCCGGCACATAGTGTGAAAGACCCAAGCAGTTGATGGGAATCTGAACTGGTTCCCACGGACCAGGGCCCCATCAGTGCAGACATGGAGGGGAGAGCAAATGTGCTGCAGCAGCTGTAGCTGCACCTGGCCTCCTGCCACCTCCTAAAAGAGTGGCCCTCTGCCTTCCCACTATCCACCTCCCACAGGCCAGCAGCTCAAGCTACACGTTAGCCACCCTGCCCACCTTTCCTTGTAGCCAGTTGGGACCATCTGTGTGGTCAGTATCTGTGGCCATGTGCTTGACTTCATGTCTCGTCTTCTCCACACCTTCCACTGCTCTGGGAGCCCATCAAAGGCAGGGCTGGTCATCCACGCTGTGTCACTGGGCCCTACACAGGCCTGGCAGAGACAGTACTCGGCAGCCCAACGAGCAGAGAAGGTGAGAAGAAATCTGAGCCCAGTGAACCGGAGAGCAAATGGCTCTGCAGCAAAGGCGGGTAGATACAGAGCAGACCTCTTCCTCACAAGTGAAAGGCCAGTCACCTACGGCAAACAACAGAGAGGTGCCTGTTGAATGAGAGACTTAGCAAACCCAGGAGGTGGCCAGGAAGGGAAGCTCCAGCCCCCAGTCATTCAGCCGACAAGCAGAGTCTCCCACTTCCATGTCCACCCCTGACTTCACAGAGCTTACTTTTCTACATGGAAAAAAGGGAGATTAACATCAACAACACAAAAATGATCATTTCACATCTGGATAACTTGAATAAAATGGATCAAGTTACTGGGATACAGAATGGCATGGAGCTGGAGGATAAAAACCCATTGGGAAGGCTTCTCAGAGGAGGCAGTGGGTGTACTGACCCTGTGGAGACTTGGGGGCTTAGGTAATGGAAAGGGTGAAATTCATGCAGTGGTCCTCAATCTGTTCAAGATGTTCATCACAGTTTGATCAAATTCTAGGGTTACATAAAAATACTTCTATTTATATCAATCTAAAAATCAGAACAGCTCTTTGCTGTATCCTTGGTAATTTTGGCTTCATGTTTTGCGCAGAATTCTTTGTGAGATTTGGTTGGAAAAATCTGTTACCAATTTTTCCTCCAGTGATTTCAACTGGGGTCTGTGTCTTGGAGAATAAATTATAAAATATTTATTTAACGCCTACTTGTTGAACTTCTCTATTTGCTATGGTCTAGGCACAGTGCATGGAGTTATGTTCTGAATGTTATGGCTACAAAATCCCAAATATTTGGGAACATGTGACTGACCAGATTTTTAAATATTTTTCTGGGGGATTTTACATTATGTGATGACACTCTCACTCTTCTTTTAGAGTTAGTATTTAAAATCCATCTAAGGATACTATCTTTTACTTCACTCCCAACATACATAAATTATATTGAATCAAATGAAAAAACACACAATGTTCTTGCATAGGAAATATCAGCATTAATTGAAATGTTAATTTCCAGAAATTGATTTATAATTTTATTGTGAGTCCAACAAAAATTCCAATAGATTCTCTCTTTTTTTTCTGGAACAAGACAAGTTAATTATAAGGTGCTTATTAAAAAATAAAATTAAAAAAAAAAAGCCAGGAGTGATGGCCTGTAATCCCAGCACTTTGGGAAGCTGAAGTGGGCAGATCACCCACCTGAGGTCAGCAGTTTGAGACCAGCCTGGCCAACATAGTGAAACCCCCTCTCTACTAAAAGTACAAAATTAGCCAGGCATGGTGGCACATGCTGTAATTCCAACTACTCAGGAGGCTGAGACAGGAGAATCGCTTGAATCCGGGAGCAGAGGTTGCAGTGAGCGGAAGTCTAGCCATTGCACTCCAGTCTGGGCAACAGGAGTGAAACTCCATCTCAAAAAAATTAAATTAAATTAAAATATCATAGCAAGACTCTGAAATATAAACTCCAGGTCTGACTGGCCTTAAAAGATGTTAGCATATTACACATCGTCCGTAATTAAAAGAGTGTGGCGTTGAAGTATAATTAGACAGAAAAAAATAACAGAAAAGGAGAAAATCTAGAAATTGGCCCAAATGCCAGCGTATAATGAAATATAGTGAATTACATGAGAGGAGCCTTGGATTATTGGGTAAAAGGCTGTTCTTCAATATATTGATTTAGGAAAATACATTAAAAATTGAGAAAATTTTAAAATGGATCTGTAGGCACACACATTGCTAGAAAAAATCAAAGAACTCAGAGACCTAAAGGTGAAAAATAACACCCAAAAATGTCTTAAAAATATATTGAGAGATTAAATGTATTTACAGAAGAGTATACCATGACCGCAGTCATAAGACACACTGGGGAAGTTATTCCCACATATCACAGAAACGGGTACGCATTCCTAATGTGTGACTAAAGCCCCTAAAACAGAGCAACCGCCTGTCTGGAAACCCGCCGGACTAACACAGCGCGGCCCTGCGGCACATAAAAGAAGACTCTGGGTAGCGCAGTCCTGGCCGCGCTGAGGATTCTGGGTAGTGTAGTCCCCAGCCACGCTGAGGGTTCTGGGTAGCGTAGTCCCGGGAGGCACCCAAGGGTTGCAGATCCCTGGGCGTCAGCGAGCCGTGAGGTGCGTGGTCCGCCGCCGGTGACCTCAGCGCCCCGGTTCGCCCTCTGCCGCCCCGGTGAGCCCGGCTCCTGCGGGTCTCTCTCTCCAGCGCGCCCTTCCCGCGCGGGAAGGAGGGCTGGGAAGGCCTGGGCCGCTGGGGAGCGCTGCTGGGGCCGCAGTGCGCGCTCCCTCGGGCCTGGCGTCTCTGTGTTGTGGGGAGGGGCGGAGACCCCGGCTGTGCCTTGGAGGGGGCGGTGGGGCTGCGGCTCAGTCTGTGTCCCCCGGTGCGTGCAGGGGCGGCTCGGGCAGTGACCGGCCCGGATTTCACAGGGGCGCCGAGCACCCCAGGTTCCCGTGTGCCGGGGTCGCCGCTCCTCCGGTGGGGACGGGGCAGGCGGCCCGGCGAGCTGCCGCCGGGGTCTTTTGGCGGGAGCTGGGGAGGGACTTGGCCACAGCCAGGGTCGGCAGGCGGGGTGGGGTTGCAGCAGAGAGACTGGGGGCTGAGTCCGACTCGGCCTCCTCCGACTCTGACGCTCCAGACTTCGTTGTGGGAGGTGGGACCCGTGTTTTGGGGAAGGGCCCCGACGCTGGGCTGGGGACAGCCCGCCTCGGGATGATCTTCCGTGGAGGGCAGGGGAGGGCGGGACCAGGTGTCCTCGCCCGGGCACTTTCCAGACGTGTTTGGGGGCTCTGCGTGGTGCAGCTTCCGAGGGAGGTGGGGCGGCTGCGGGGACCCAGGCGGCCTCTTCGCCGGGGCCCTGCTGATGACGGCAAAATCCGGTTCTGCCAAATATGTTTAAAGAGACTTATTCTGATTCAGTGTAAGTGACTGTGGTCCAAGTTATTCAGTCTCGAGAGGTCCCGAGAAAGTGAGCCTGAGGCGGGCGGGTTGCAGGTTAATTTTATGCAATTCAAGGAGACAGGAATTTCAGGTAAAATCATAAATCAGACCGAGCACGGTGGCCCACGCCTGTAATCCCAGCACATTGTGGGGTGCGGGGCGGGGGGGTGCCAGGAATTCCAGAGCAGCTTGGGCAGCACAGCGAGACCCTCTGTCTACGTGAAATTAGAAAAACAAAAAATGAGCAGGACATGGTGTCCCACACTTGTGGTCTCAGCTACTTGGGAGGCCCAATCGGTTGAGTCCGAGAGGTGGAGGCTGTACCGAGCTATGTTGGCCCCACTGCACGCCAGCCTGAGCGACACAGCAAGACCCTGCCTTTAAAAAGAAAATCCTAAATCAATATGAGAAAGATATACATGGGTTCCTCCCAAAATTCCTGAATTTTTTTTTTTTTTGGCGGAGTTTTTGCTCTTGTTGGCCAGGCTGAAGTGCAATGGCGCCATCTTGGCTCGCGCAACCTGCGCCTCCCCGGTTGAAGCGATTCTGCTGCCTCAGCCTCCCGAGTAGCTGGGATTACAGGCATGCGCAACCACGCCCCACTAACTTTGTATTTTTAGTAGAGATGGGGTTTCTCCATGTTGGTCTGGCTGGTCTGGAACTCCTGACCTCAGGAGATCCACCTGTCTCGGCCTCCCGAGATCCACCTGTCTCGGCCTCCCGAAGTGCTGGGATTACAGGTGTGAGCCACCATGCTGGGCCAAGCCAGGATATCTTTAAACGGGTTTACACCTCATGCGGGTACTTAGGGATTCTTTAGTGAAAAATTGGTTGAGAGACTTAAGCTATTGCCAGAAGACTAGAATCAGAAGCGTGCCAGCATTAAGGGGATTGCATAGATGAAAGTTCCCAATATGTAGATGAAGCCTCTTAGTTGGCAGCCCTCAGAATAGATGGTAAATGTCTATTTTCAGACCTTTTTTTTTTTTTTTGAGATAGAGCCTTGCTCTGTCGCCCAGGATGGAGTGCAGTGGCCCTGCCTCAGTCTCTTGTGTAGCTGGGACTACAGGCACCTACCACCACGCCTGGATAATTTTTGTATTTTTAGTAGAGATGGGGTTTCTCCATGTTGGCCAGGCTGGTCTCTTATCTCCTGACCTCAGGTGATCCACCCACCTCAGCCTCCCAACGTGCTGGGATTACAGACGTGAGCCACCGCCCGTCAGGCTGTCTCTTCCAGAGCTAGGAAAGGCTTAGAATGAGAGAGGTCTGGCTACATTAATGGAGATTCTCTGCAGATGCAAATTTTCCCACTAAAGGCAGCTTTGCAGGGCTGTCCATTTCAATCCGTTGCCCCTGTGGCAGCCATTTCAAAACATGTCGAAGAAGTGTATTTTGGGGTAAAATAATTTCCTTCAGCATCTGCTATCATGTGATGCTGTACCAGAGTCAGGTTGGAAAGTGAGCCACATTATGTAAGATTAATAATACTCATCTGATGAGACTTTATGGTTTCTTAGGCAGGACTCCCCAAGCCCCGTAGATAGGCATTTGGGCAAGAAAAAAAAGGTGAGTTTAGTCCTCACCATGTTGGTTGGTCTTCCTTGGTTACTGGAGTGGGAATAACAGCAACCATTGGGCCCAGCAGTTTTTTTAAATGCCTCTGAGGCTGTGGACTTACCATCCAAATAACTGATTTTAATCATTTCATTATGGAAAAGTTGTCAGCAGAACCCTGAAGTAGAGAGACCCCTCAGTCAAGATATACCTCATGACCTTGCAAGCTAATCTAGCTTGACCCACATCCCCTCCTGACCTGTGCAGATTCATTGAGAAATGTCATATCCATGCCTGCTGGTTAAGACATAGCCCTTTACAGTGAGCGTTGAAACCCAGGCTCTATCACTTGATTGGCTATGTCACTTTGAGAAAGGTATTTAAATGTTTTCTGCCGCAGTTTCCTCATCTGAAATTGGTGGGTAATAGTCACTTCATAGGACAGTTGTGAGGAATACAGAAAAATTTGTGCCATGCCTGGCATATATTAAATTTTCAGTGTTAAATATTATAATGAATATCAACACCTTTTTATTCTAGAAGCACCAATGGGATAAGTTGTGTTCGGTGTCAGCCTCATGTCAGGACATGCTGTGTTGTGATGCCCACACTCAGGATCTGTTCCCAGGAACCTGCCTGCAGTTGTTTTCTTCTCTGGAAGACTTTGGGTCCTTTCTTTTTAACAAGAGGCTCTACCTTGGGACTGCAGATTTCCAAGGCCACCTTTGAGGATCGCAGCTAATTTTAGAGCTATTTTAGTCCCCAGCTCCTCTTCTCCACTCCCACGTTATCCGTGAGAGGACTGTCTGCAGGGTGAGGAAGGACAGCCCAACCTCAGGTGGGGACTTCTTAGGTACTGCCTTCTTGCAGTGCCTTCTCTGCTCTAAATTCTGGTGGGTTTCCTTTGCTCATGTCTGACATCTTCTGCCCTACACTGTCCTGTCTGAGGCTCAGAACCTCATGAGGAAGGTTTCCCAGATCTGATGCCCTCATTCAAGACACTTCCATCATTGTCCCAGCATTCCTTTTCTCAGTGCTTTATTCGGGCTGCTGCATTTGTGGTCCAGACCAGATCTTATAAAAAATGATTAATTTAGCATGTGCTGAGCCATTGTCCTGTCCCAGGAACAGGGCTTTGTAGTCATTGCTATATTCATCTCCTCAATCAATGTGCAAGTTAGGAATTGGAATCTCCGTTTCACAGACTAAGAAGTGGTGTGTTAATCAGTTGAAATAATTTTTACGGCTGGGCAGTGGCTCACACCTGTAATCCCAGCCCTTTGGGAGGCCAAGGCAGGCAGATCACCTGAGGTCAGGAGTTCAAGACCAGCATGGTCAACATGGTGAAACCTCGAGTCTACTAAAAATACAAAAATTAGCCCAGCATGGTGGCTCACACCTGTAATCCCAACTACTCTGGAAAGTAAAGCAAGAGAATTGCTTGAACTCAGGAGACAGAGGTTGCAGTGAGCCGAGAACATGCCACTGTACTACAGCCTGGGGGACAGAGTGAGACTCTGTCTCAAAAAAAAATAAAAAATAATTTTTACTTTACGTAACATATCTGGGATCAAGTGGACTACATTGTGGAGCAAGCTGGGATTTGGGGGATTTCTGTTAAGAATTAGCTTCATTGAGGTATAAATAAGACAATAAAATTCTCTCCCATTTTAAGTTCTAGTTGAGAGTTTCAAGAAATGTATATAGTGAAGTCTTGATCATCAAATCAACATATGAACATTTTTCATCTCCCAAAAATGTAGGAGCTATTTTTTTATCTTTGAGAATTTTAATGAAATGTACATAGAGGAGGTAAAGGGTTCAGGTTTGCCTTGTGTTCGGATCTAATTTATTGGTAACTAATTTAAACCACTTTCTTCTGGTTCTCAGTTTCTGTCCTACAGGATGCTAACTCCCACAGATGTCAACAGATGGCAGGGATGAGACCACGCAGTTTGCGTGTTCTGCATTCACACGCTGGAAATGAAAGTTTTCTCTGTTTTTCCTCTCCTAATTATCTTGGAAGGAATATTCAGTTTTTTTCAAATTTACAATGAAAAATATTGAAGTAGGAACTGAAGTAAAGAGAATGTATAACAGACCTCTCTGTTCCCGTCTTGCACCTGAACACTTTGCTATTCTTATTTCTTCCAACTCACTCCCCACCCCACGCTTTCTGGTTTCACGCTGGAGCATCTGAAGCCAATCGAAGACATCATTAAATTTACTGCAGCTACTTCTCTGAGGACTGCTTTTGTCATTATTGTTTCGTCTTTTAACATAACGAGAGTACCAGAATCATACTCAACATTAGCAATTTATTAATTTCAGTCATGACCCAGTTTATGTGGAAAATTTCCAGGTCTCAAAAATTTCTCCTTACAATTCAGATTTCATACTCAGGTTCATTAAGATGGGAAGCATGAGAGCAGAAACATCTAGAAGCCAGCTCTCTAGTGCCCCTTGTTTCACTTCTCCTTGTGATCTAGGTAAAGGACGTTTCCCCACCTTGGCAAACTTTCCATCTGCTTGCTTAGTTGCTGAGCCTTGTTCATTCTTTCCTTGCCGGAGCTTTTCCCTTCCCTTCCTTCCTCTGCCTGCCAGGCTCTTCTCCTAATTCTACTTCTCCACTGTCTTTTGCTGTTCTGCCCATGAGGACAAATAATGATCACACCACTTACTTAATTGGCCCTAGTTCTGGTTCCCACTATAATCAGAAATGTCGATTCTGGAATGGCAGTGAGGAGCTATGTGGACTGTATCTCCAGCAAAACACCATAACTAGTAATTTAGAAAATAAACCAAAAACAACCGTTTAAACTCACAGAATTTGTCTTAAGACCACTCAGGAATTTAGAGAAATATTTATTCATAAGAATCAACTGAAAATGAGCCTTTCTGAGAACAGTGAGAGTCTGTAACATTTGACACACAAACTGTTACCCACCCCCCACCCCCGCCCCTACTTTGGTCCACTCTTGGGAGAAACTCCACTATGGGCTGTGAAAATGACAAGATGGAACCCTCTCCCTCGCCAGCTCTCAGTCTGTGCTGACAGTTTTTCCCTGAGAGGCAGGATGCCACTATTCTTAACTTCTCTTCCCCTGCCAGTCCTATGTTCCTGAAGCTGGTTTCATGTAAGCATCATTAAGAAGTGTGGTGTTCAGGGGTCGATCCCTTTGAATTTATTCTTCTCGGAGTTTGTTGAGTGTGCTGGCTTTGTAGATTCATGTCTGTCTCCAAATTTTGACGTTTCGGCCATTATTTCTTCAGTAGTCTATCTACATCTTCTCTTAAACACCCATATATAGGTCCAGCAAATGGTGCCCTATGACTCTCTTGGGTCTGTTTACTTTGTCTCGTTCTTCTCTCTTCCTTCTTCTCTGTAATTTCAAATTCTTCTCTTTATGTTTACTGATTCTTTCTTCTGCCTCCTCATCTGCTGTTAAACCCCTCTACTGAATTTTTCAATTCACAGTAAGTGTTTTCAGGTCCAAAATTTTCATTTGCCCCCTTTTTGTAATCTCTTGATATTCTTATTTTGTTATGTATATTTTCCTGATTTCCTTTTCTCTGTCCGTGTTCACATGAGTTTTTTGAGAATATTTTAGACAGTTCTAAAATCTGTCTCGTATGCCTGAAGCTTATATTTCTCCAGGGAAAGTTTCCATCACTATTTTCTTCCATTTATTGGGCCATGTTTTCTGAGTTGTCGTTGTTAGAAATTAGTCACTGTGGAAAAAATAACTTCCTTTTCCAGTCTTTGCAGACTGACTCTCTGCCAGGGAAGATTTTTGTTATTACCTTGGCATTGGTTCTGAGCTTTGGCATCAGTCTGAGGAGAAGGTTTGAGATTTTTCTCTGGCCTTTTTGGAGCATGGATCTTACCTTTCCTTGTGGCTTTTTCCATTTTCTCATAGGCAACTGCTTTTAAATATTTATTTGTCCTGAGAGTCTCTCCGCTGGGCCTTCGATGGTCTGTTGTGTGGCTAACCCATAATATCCTGCCCCAGGCATCTGCTCTTCAGTCTGTCTGCATTTTTGCCAAGCAGGATCCAGTGCTTTTCCTCCTTAAGATGGAAGATCCTCAAAACACAGAGCAGTCCCTCAGGCTGCCTCCAACAGCTTAGAACCTTGTAAGAAAGGTCTACTGGGCTTTCTCGGGTTTGAGGGAAGGAAGTGGAAACTGGGATGCTGCTTTAGAAGGTCTGTTGTATTCTGCACCTGTCATTTTTCGCCCCAGGCATCTATAGGCAAGTTCACCATGAGATTTTTCCACTAGGCAGCACTTGGACAGGGTAGAACATTGGGAATAAGGTGTATTGGGCTGTAAATATGACTGTCTCGTTTTGTTGTTGTTATTGTTTTGTTTTCTTGAGACTGTGTCTTGCTCTGTTGCCCAGGCTGGAGTGGGGTGGCATGGTCAAGGCTCATTGCAGACTCGACCTCCTGGGCTCAAGCCAGGAATAGCTAGGACTATAGGCACGTGCCACCATACCTGGCTAATATTTATATTTTTTGTAGAGACGAACCTTCACTGTGTTTCCCAAACTGTTCTCAAACTCCTGGGATCAAGCCATCTACTTGCTTCAGCCTCCCAAAAAGTGCTGAGATCATAGGAATAAGCCACTGTGCCCAGCCAACTGCCTTCTCTTTTTAATGTGGCTTTTTCTTGATTGGGCAGTTGCTTGAATCCTGGGGACTTTTGACTGTTTTCAAATGAAGTTGCCTCATATAAGATTATTTCAGCAAATTTTTTGGGTAAGCATAGAATTAGAAATACGATTAATGCTTTTTCTGTAAACTACTATTACGAAAAATCTCAAATGGACAGCAAAATTGGGAGAATGGTAAAATGAATCCCCATTTTGCCTTCATCCAGTTTCGATAATCTTAAAACCATGAGTAGTTTTGTTAGATTTATCCCTTCTCCCTGTTTATGTGCCAAAGTATTTTAAAACGAATCCAGATATCTTGTTATTTTACCCATATATACTTGATCTCAGAAAGGATTTTTAATCAGTGTTGAGGTATAACTTGCATACCATAAGCAGCAGTAGTTTTAACTGTATAATGAGTTTTGACAAATGTATACACACATCACTTATCACCTCAATCAAGATACAGAACATTTCAACAGAGTTCCTATGTGCCCTTGCAAGTAATCACTCCAGAGGAAAATAGTCAAGAATTCTCACCAAAATATGTACAAGTAGTATCCAGCGATACATGAAAAGGATGATATATTCTAGCCAAATAGAATTTGTTTCCAAAAACCCAAGGATAGGGTGAACATAGAGTAGCTACCTATGGAGATATTTAACCTTTTATCTGTAGTTCTCTGCTTAGGAACAAAAGGAAAGGCAACTTCTTGCATGAATCAGCTTTCAGCTTCATAGTTTTCTTTTGGCAGACTGGCCTGGGGTCTCACGTTTTTATTTTCCTTTCACTGCTTTCAGGGAGCAAAAGAGAAAAACCTACACAACTGTCTCAATGCAGAAAAATGCCCATTCAGGGTAAAAATTCTCAGCAAATGAGGAATAGAAAGAATTTCCCTTAATATAACAGGTTATGTGTGACAACCTGACTGCAGTCGTGATATTTAATGGTGAAGTATGTTCTCACTAAGATCAAGAACAAGCATTAATGGTGATTCTCATTGCTCTTTTTTAGCATTATCCTAGAATATCTAGCTCATCTGTTAAGGTATTAAAAAGGAATAAAAGGCATACATGTTGAAATAGAAAAATTTTTTATTCACAGAAGATATGAGTATGTACATGGAAGAATCTGTAGTTAAACAACTAGATACTAGTAACACAGTTTAGGAACTTCAAAAATAAGGTCAGTATTTTTAAAAAGCACTTGTATTTCTATAACCTAGCAGAAAACAGTTAAAAAATGAAATATATATTTACACTACCATCAAAAACAAAATGTTTAAACTTCGAGTAAATGTCGGAGAATATCTTTGTGACTTTGGAGTAGGTAAAGATAGCACAGATGGGACATGCAAGGATGTAAACTATTTATATAAGTATATAGAAATAACAAAAATGTTTTAAATCACCTTTCAGCTGCCATCAGAAAAAGAAATTTCACTGCTTTTCTTCTCCAATTATGGGTAACCCGAAAAGTATCAGAGTCAAGTATCAATTTAGATGTTTATTTTGCCAAAGGTTGAGAACATGCCCCAAAGAGAGGTCAGTGGCTTTCTACAAAGATGAGTTTGAGAGCTTCAATGTTTAAAACGGAAAAGTGGGCTGGAGGGGAAAAAGGGAGGGTGCGGTGATCCACAGTGGCAAGACAAAAGGAGCAGGTAGGAGAGTAGCTGTGTAGTCATCTCACGCTCGGTAAATCAGCACTTTACATACATAAGGTGCGCATAGAATAGCTACTGTTGAGATATTTAACTTTTTTTTTTTTTTTTGGTTTTGATTTTGATCTGTAGTTCTCTCCTTAGGAACAAAAGGAAAGGCAGCTTCTTGCATGACTCAGCTTTCAGTTTAATATTTCCTTTTGGCAGAGTGGACTGGGGTCCCTAGTTTTTATTTTCCTTTCATAACACCATAGTATTTGTTCACTCCTTCTGTCTCAAAGTTGCTGACTAATGGAAGTATGCTGTTTTCCCCGTGATCACCACATGATACCATCTTTGTTCCTTCACATTTCCCTCTTATCACCCCTATATTTCTGTGTTTTTACTTTTACTTTTTTATCAAAATATTAACTTAAAAGTATAGTGAATACTCTAATAATTATACCCAACAATTTGATTTACAGTTCTTTGTATTTCTACCTGAATTTTTTGAAAAAAATTCAGAGAATAGTAAAATGAACCCAGTACACATTCTACAGTTCTAAAAACTATCAAGTGTGGCCAATCATGCTCAATTGACTTTTGAGGGTGAGAGGGGGTGTGTAAGCACACCCAGACATCATTTTCACTCATGAATGTTCTGAAAGTTTTTATACAAGAAAGGACTTATTTCTTAAAACCCATAATACTTTTATAACAACAAAACTAATGTTTGGTAATCTAATATCCAATTAGTGTTCAGATTTCACTGGCTGTTAAAACTCTTCACATATTCTTTGTTGCAATCAGGATCCAAATTGCGTTGGATCACTCATTGCCTTAGACTGACCATGTGTTTGAGGACTTTGATTCCTGACAGCTCACATTCCCCATGCTATTAATTTGTTGAAGGCTTTGGTGTTGTGCAGTACTGAATAACTGCCAATGCCATCTGTCTATGGCCTTCTCAGGTCTGTCTGCCCCTGTGGTTATCCTTTAAACCCAGGGAGACTGAGGCTAGAAGAGGCAGACAGCTTTCATGTGTTCGGTCCAGTGCAAAAAACACCTGGAACTCTGAGTCCTAACCTTAAACTCAAGACCTCACCTGCAGGCGTTCCACATCCTTTTAACCCCTCAGTGATGTAAGCAACAAACCTCACCCAGCTCCTGGGGCACAGGGTCCTCACTCCCAGGCAAGCTTGTCCTAGATTTGCAGGGAGTCTACCTCCCTAGACCTTTTGGCCAGACCCCCACGTGGGGATCGTGCAGGTGCGCTCCCCCCAGCTCCCCAGTTGGTACTGGAATCAGGTCTGTGTCACACCTGGGGAGGGCATCTGTACCCAGCCACCCTCTGACTTCTCTCTTTTCACAGACTGGCCATCTGCAAGCTTCCCTTCTCCATGAAGAGCAGGAAGACAGCCATGGAATCCCAGGGAGCCAAGACAGAGGTGAGACTTCCCAGAACTGTCCTTGCTATCACAGGACAGGCCCATTTCCTCCACTGGCCCTAGCAGTCACATTGTTAACACAAGACCAAGGTCAGCACTGCTCCTGGGGAATGATCTGTCCTTCCTGACACCTTCTAGTGGGTGACTGGCCTGTGGGTGTCATTCATCAATCAGTGATCTGTGCACAACACCAGGGAGCATTTACAGCAAAGGACGGGGACGTCCACACTCAAGTGTCAGTGATGAGGTTGAGTTGGTGTCAATGAAGGGCAGGGCAGAGAGAGAGGTCACAAAGGCCTTCAGCAGGAGGGGCTCACTGGGCAGCTGTGAGGGATGTGGCAAGTACAGGAGGTGGGGAAGGGGCGGAAGTGGGCTCAGTCTCAGGCTGCCATTGGGGAGACTGCTCAACTGCAAGGGAGACAGGGTTTTAGCAGCCAACATTCCCACAGACTAGTGGTGGATGAATTCAGGGCCTAGGAGAAGCAGATGCCAATATGCAATGAGATGGGCTGGGCTTACAGAGGAGACACCTGCAAGAGAGGAAAGGACGCCTGGAGCCTCATCATACTTCAGTGAGGCGGGGCGTGGGGGGAGAAAATTGCGTGGGATCATCAGAGACCACGTACGCCTTCCAGAGGTTTGGCCAGGGCAGCAGTCTTCAGGCCGACGTGGGCCATCAGAGGAGCGCCTGGATTGGAACGGGCTTGCCTCAGTACCCTCACGATGTGTGGCCACTGACTGGAACACCTGCAAGAAGCATGGCCTAGATATGGTTGCAGGAGTGGGCTGTGGTCCCTTAGGCTCCCAACTCAGAAGTCTGTCAGGTGCTGGCTTGGGGTGGCCACAGCTGATCACACCATGTTCTGGTGAAGGCACAGAGGCACTCAGGGCACCTGAATGTCCCTGGTTTGGCAGACAGCACGTCGGATGGTTAGATGGGCTTTCGGCATTACCAAACTGGAAGATTGCAGCTACAGCCGTGGGTCGGCTGCGTCTCTGAAGAGCAGTCGCTGCCCTGTACTGAGCCTGCATTATCAGTTGGCCACAGACGCTCAAGCTCACCAGGGTCCTCATGGTTTGAAAGTGTAGCAGTGCCACCTCCCACAGCTCTGCCACTTCCTGCAGACCCCTCACAGCGTGGCCTAAACTGCTGAGATAGCTCCCACCTACCTCCCTCATTGGCCCCTATCATCTGACTGTTTCTGAAAGTTTCTGTGCCGGCTACCTCTGACCCTCCTGAGGACACAGGCCTGGATGCCATCCTGAGGAGCCCAACTTGGCCTTTAAGCTGTCTGGGGTTTTCTTGGTTTTTCTTTTGCTTTTTTGGGGGGAGATGGGGGGATGGTGATCAGAGTCTCACTGTTGCCCAAGCTGAGTGCAGTGCCACAATAATAGCTCACTGCCGCCTTGCCCTCCCAGACTCAAACAGTCCTCACATCTCAGCCTCCCAGCTAGCTGGGACGACAGGCACCTGCCACCATGCTCGGCTAATTTTTTGTTTTGTGCGTGTGTGGAGTTGAGGGCCTCGCTATGCTGCCCATGTGGGTCTCAAACTCCTGGATGCAAGCAATCCTGCATCAGCCTCCCAAAGTGCTGGCATTACAGACATGAGCTACCGTGCCTAGCCTGCCTGGATTTTGAGGATCTTTGCAGTAAGTATGACATGACAGATGAGTGTTGGGGGAAATAGGGATTGACAGTTAAGGGTCAAAGGAGAGGCTTTCTGACTCATGAGTCTGGTAGTCCGGATGAGCTTCACAAATGAAATATTTATTTATTTATTTTTGAGACAGAGTCTTGCTCTGTCACCCAGGCTGGAGTCCAGTGACACAATCTTAGCTCTCTGTAACCTCCATCTCCCGGGTTCAGGCGATTTTCCTGCCTCAGCCTCCTAAGTAGCTGAGATTAGAGGCATGTACCACCACACCAAGCTAATTTTTGTACTTTTAGTAGAGACAGGGTTTCATGTTGTTGGCCAGGCTGGTCTTGAACTCCTGACCTCAAATGATCCGCCCGCCTCTGCCTCCCAAGGTGCTGGGACTACAGGCGCAAGCCACTGCAATCGGCCATGAATGGAATTTAAATTCATCAGGCACCTACAGAGATGCCAGACTGGACACGTGTGCAGTTGCAGAACAGATGTACTGTGAGAAGGGCTCTTTCAAAAGTGCTCCATCTGCTAGTTCAGATGAGCTCAGACGGCCCTGTGTGGCTTGGATTTTTGGTAGAAATCAGATCTAGGCTGGATCTGAATTCTGTGATCCTGCAGTGGAGACTTACATGTTCCAGGGCAGGTCCCAAATGATCGATTTTCATTTTGTCAGAAGATCCATGAGAGCTGTGTCTTCCTCATTTATAAATTCATGGCGTTCTAACTCAGAACATGGCCCAGGGTACCATAAAACTTTAGTAGTGTGTTATTTACTGTTCATATGTTTGTAGGAAACACTGTCATTTAATTTTTGAGTTTTCCTCTTCTCCCTGCCTAGGTTTAAAGGTCCATGCAGGTTTGAACTCTCTGTGCTTCTAGGAAGCCCCATGAAAACTACCTAGCACCATAAATACTGGGGCCAGGCAGAGACGGAGGAACTCCAGGCACAGGTGGCAGATCCTGGAACCCTCCAGTTGCCTGAGTGCGATGCTGTCCCTGGTGAGCAGGCCTGGGTTTTGTGTTACAGTCTTTCATGGCATTTGGGGATGTGACTGTGGATTTCACCCAGAAGGAGTGGAGGCTGCTGAGCCCTGCTCAGAGGGCTCTGTACAGGGAGGTGACATTGGAGAACTACAGCCACCTGATCTCACTAGGTAAGTGTGGCTTCCCCCAAGTTTAACATTTGGCCTGTGGTGCCTCTGATGTTGCCTTAAGGTTAGTTTCAGAGACAAGGATGTTTTCTCTGTTCTCCTGGGGAGGGTCTGGCTTTGGGAGAGTTTCATACTGGCTGCCACTGGGCACCTGCAGGCTTCTGTCCCCACGCTGGGGCTCTCCTGGGGGCTTGTGTCTAAGCATGGTAGACAGGATCCTCCTGAGCTTTCCCCCTCTGAGACTCACTCCCTTCCCGCCCTGGGTGGCTCCAGCAAATGGCCCTTGGAGCCTACAACCAGGAATCACCTCATGGTTTTTTTCCCTGTGAGCAGGAATTCTCCATTCTAAACCAGAACTCATCAGGCGGCTAGAGCAAGGGGAAGCGCCCTGGGGAGATGAGAGAAGACGCCAGCCGGGCCCCCATGCAGGTGAGGGGAAGGACAGGGTAGACAGAGCACAGACACAGCCTTTCAGGGGGGAGGAGGCTTCTCTGAGGCCAGGGTACCTGGAAGCTGTTCTGGCCTCCTTGGCTGCTCTTCAGACCACCTGGCCCTGCCTTCCTTCCAGTCCTTGCTGAGTGAGGGGTTCTCCTGGGGTCCCTAGACTCCTCCCAGGAAGCCTCCTTTCCCCCCATTTGCTAAACTTCTTTCTCCCACTCAGTCTCCCAATTTGTGACTTTCCTCATGACCACCCGACTGCAAGCCTAAGTCCATTGCCCCTTCCTAATACTGTC